>VDFB02310279.1:0-24206 GCA_007258455.2 Sequoia sempervirens | reverse complement strand
TAGACTTGTCGGCAAGACATCAACTCTGTCTCGGCAACATGAACATTTCAAGAGAATTCAAAACACCTAGTCGGCCAAACATGATTAATGTCACAACGACTTTTCCCTTCAGGAGTTCCATGTCAGTATGGATTGAGGCACATATTCCAACATGAAGTTATAAGAAGCAAATATAATGACAATATTCTCTTTTTTTGAGAATTTCACAGTCCAAGGGCCACAATTGATAGAAAAATCATGGAGTGCCTGTGAGGAGCGGTACACTCCTATGCCTATGTATCTTAAAAGGAGAGAAGTGATTTCACCTACTAATCTAAGATGGTCTTATAGAAGGGTCGAGGCATTGGTAGAGATACTACAACAACTTAAAACTAAGTGGATAGGGATGAGGTATAGACCTCCATTCCTTCTTCAACCACCTCTTGCAATTTTTTTCACTACAAAGCAAAATCCTAGGGACTTATATACTTGGAAAATGAGGGTTAAGTACAACAGGGGTTTTCTTAAAAGTACTAATAATTTGGATAAGGAGGCAGAGGAACCATATGATCTTAGTTCCAAATACAATGAACTAAATAGGAACAGGGATATAGAAAGGTAGAGGACACATCAGAGAGCAGGACCTACTCAGGCTTAGGAAGGGGAGGGTGATGAGGTATAAATAACCTCATGATTATAATAGGCTAAATACCCTTCTTTTCTCTTACCAATCACTTTAGCCCTGCCAATTGCTTATTTTTAGGATCAATAATTGTCTGCTTTTTATAAGATGATGTATAAATCTCTATTTCTCAAATCGATTGAAATTAGCTAACTAATGTCGATTTAATGGTATAGATTTCAAGTCAATGTATAGGACATTTTCATGACCGAAGAATGAAGTGGACTTTGAGCGGACTTCAAGCAATTGGAGTTAGTGCCAAAATTTTAGGTGCCAAAAATTTTGGCATGCAAAGTGTGACAATCTCCTTTAAACCTTTATGTTAAACTTTTTGTTTAAGACTTTACAACTCCACGTCGAGCCTTTATTATGTTTTTATGTCACGAACATCTGTTAAGTTAGTCAATTGTAATTCTATTAAAGACTTTTTCAATGGTGATTTACCACCATCTGAAATTTAGGATTTTGCAAGTAGTATATATGTGTAACTGCCAAAAGTACTATTATGTTGTTATAATATACTTTGAATACTATTTAGTTATGTCTCAGTGTTACACTTTTATGATATGAATAAAATAAACATTGCCAGTCTTATTCTGAGTTAATAGTTCTGTGTAATGGAAGTACCATGGATGGATTTATTTTGAAGATGCAAAAGTACCATGTGTTATCTGAGTTAATTGTAGGAATGCCTGAGAGCTGGCCACTCGAGGGATCTCATAGAGTAGATAAGTATTTCTCTTGTTAATACTATTACTTTTATTTTGTACATGTTAAATTTGGATGAATGTTATTTTGCGTCGAGCTCTGTCATGTACTCCTATAGGTCGTAGTTTCAAGTTTGCAATCTTTAAGTTCTGTTCATTTGGAAATTCCAGAGCACACACTCTTGGTGTTAAGTTACAATTCGTTAATTGTACTTTTTGTTAGCAATTAGTCGTTAGCCGTTAGTTACCTTCATTTAAATTTCATAGTTTAACTACAAGTGTTAATTCCTAGGATATTTACATGCTTCTAGAATAAGAATTTCATGCCTTCTGGATTAAACAACTTCATGCTTTCTAGTTTAATTTCTTTCTATTTTAATTCCTATTTACAACCATTTTAAACATTTGATAAATCTGAGAGAGATGGCCAAGAAATCCAACTAATATTAACACTAAAAAAATCTTGTGGGTATAGACAATCCACATTAGAGTTATCCCACTATAAGAAAATGGGTAGCTAATCCAAAACCTACATAGCTTGTAGATTCAAACCCAATGAAACATGTAAACTCATCATCACATCAGTAAACAACAAACAAAGATATCAAAGATGATAACTAGACACATATCTAGAAACTCCCATTGCACAAGTATTATCAAATATAAAAAATAGATCAAAGCATACCAAGTATACCTATAGTACTTCACATAGAGGATGTGGTTGATTCCTCTATTATGTAGTGTAAAGGAAACATACAATAATTTGCAAATTTTGCAAATAAATATATGTTGCAATATATCTCTCACAACTAGTCTCCATAACTCTCCCAAGTTCTTCACACTCAACAAAAGAAAGAGATCAAAGAACCTCCATGTTGTCATCAAAGAAGAATGAACAAAACATGACCATAAAAATAGTGATCACAATATCTTCACACAAACCTCAACTCCAATTTCATCTGAATACAAACATCCAAGAAGAAGAACACCAGAGAGAGAACTTGCAAATTAAACCATATTCTTATTCCACACTACTTCACCATTCCTAAATTGAAAGGATATCAACATCTAACATTCAAATCAAATGAAAATATGGTAGAAATATATGTAAACCTCTCATGCCGAAGGTAGATCAGACAAACCAATCATTTCCACAACAAAGGAAATATGCCCAAAGCCACAAAACATTTCTTGCACCTCTCCAAATAAGTCCTCAAAGCTAGATCCATAACTCAATACCAAAAAAGGGAGAACAAGATATATACATATTGTAGACACTTAAAAAATGTCCTGAATGATATCACACACTCGAATCAGGTATACTAACACCGTTTCATCCTCAAACCCATCCTCTTTTCGCTTAATTGATTAAATTATCCAAACTATTTAATTAATTATGTCATTTTCATCCATTAATCTAATTAATCTAATTAGATTAATTCATCCATTTTAATGCTAACATTTCATCCTATTAAATTAAATACATCAAGTTATTTAATTTAAATCCCTAAGTCTTCTTATTTAATTAAATAACCCTAAGTTATTTAATTAAATATCATTTCACTTTCCCCCTTTTTCATTAAATCACTTTATTTAATGAATATCATCTAAGTCCCCTAATTGCATAATTAAAACTTTGTTTCATTATCAATTACTAATAAATCTAATTCCCCCCACTTGCAAAGGAATATTCCAAGGGAATATTCCTCCTTTGCACATTCCTCTCAAAAGGAATATTCCCATGGAATATTTCTTCCCCTTTTGCACATTGAAACTTTGTTTTAATTTACTAATTATCTAATTTCCCCTCACCCATGAGAATATTCTAAAGAATATTCTCTCTCCTCACTCATTTGAAAAAAGGGAATATTCTTCTACCTAACAAACTTACAAGACTTCTTGTGTAAGTTTTGAGTATGTTTGTTTGGAAGAATATGAGCCCTTGATTCTTTTCTTGATCCATGTGATCATTTATTCTCATTTGTTGATGAGAATCCATGATCCATGTTTCACCTTTCTTTCATTTTTGACCATTGATTAACCTTTTTAATCTTAACCCTTCATTTCTCATTTGTCCTCCTATAAATAGGTCACTATTTGGAGACAAATGGATCCATCTTTTAACATCAAAGTTATGTTCTTAAAATAATTTGCACTTGCATTCACATTTAACATCATTTTAGCTTAATTTACTTACATAACAACTGAGCTTCCATTAATGGCTTCCATGATAACATAGATGCATACATTTAATATATCTTGTAATTAGGGTTTCAATATTTTTTAGCTTAAAATCTATTTAGATCAGCTTTGCACTCACCCATATCAGTCATCTTAGCATAGATCATGTTAAAATAGCTTGCATCATGTTAATTTAGCATTCAAATCATGTTTCATCACATATATTTCATCGCTTCCATCAATTCTCTTCGATAGAATCAATTGGAACAAGCTCATTTATCCACAAGATTGGGAAAGGGTCACCATTCCACATCAATGTGACACCACTCCCCCAATAGGATAAGTTTCAATAGATTAGAATAGGTATTTCAAAAGTTTTTGTAGTTTAATATGTTAAGTTTTAATGGATTTCTAGTTTAGTCTTTATTGATTGATCTCTATTGGGATTGACATTTAGGGTCATAATTATGCTTCGTATCCTTATGGATCAAGTGTAGTCAGCCCATACTAATCAATCAGTCACATTTTGGCGCTAGGAGGGATTAACCGATCACAATTAACAAATTTTTCTCTTGAAGTCTATTTTCTGATTTTTACAAATATAGTGATGCTCTTGGAGATTTCAGTGACGCCTTTATTAGGCATCGCCATATAGCGATGCTCTGTTCATCAGATACAGTGACGCATAATTAAAATGCCAGCATTGATTAAAACAAATTGTGACACTAATACTTTTTAGAAGTATCAAAGATTTAAAAAATGGTGACACCACCAAATATGGACGCTATCATCATCACTATCTGACTGTAGAGTGACACTAATTTTCATCAGAGTGACACTCATTTGAATTATGGCACTGCTATCATGAACAACGATGCTTTTTTACTGGTAAGCAAAAAAAGTGATTGATTTTCAACATGTGCTTTAAAAAATTTATTTTATCTGTTTTTCAACACATCACTGACTTCTCATTTTTTTAGGCTAACCGGGTTTTGCAGGGTTTGGACAATACGATTTGAAGTGAAGGAGCACATTATTATCATTCAAAATTATAATTGTAACCAGTGTTGCAACACTTTTGGGGCAATTATAACCCATTTATGATGCTTTTTATTTCACGTTTTAGGACCAAACTAGATTTATTTTGGGCTTTAAAATGAACGTTCAAATTGGTTAAAATTGAACCCTCAAATTATTATGCTTGTTGGTCTAAAATTGAACAATACAACTTTCATACTTCGTTTGGTGTTTAAAATGAACTCAATTTGTTATGATTGATTAAAATGAACATGTGTTTGATTTGTCTATGTATTCTTATTGTGTGTATCCAATCCCCTTGCGCTTCATGTGATCTTGGGTGAAGAGAAACACACAAGTCTAATTTTTCTACTTGGAAGTGCTTATCCTCTTCCCTTGCACTGATTGGCAATCTTGGGTGATGAAAATCTTTTTATGCTTCAAAGAACAACCCAAGCGGTGCTTTCTATCTGACTCACTATAAATAATTTGGAGTGACAAAAGTCACTAACCAACTGGTTGTGGTTGTCCCATACCAACAAATGTCTCCCCTAGCATCCGTGTGATGTGTTAAACCCTTAGATGTTTCTAAGGGCTAGGAGGCCTCTTAATTGAGTAGAATCTTTGCATGTATGGAACCAATCTATCTGAGATATGGTCATTAAAATCCTTGTTTGTAGTGGCTAACCAAGTCCAATTTCAAAATGTATTTCAAGTTAGTGCATGGGAGTAGCACCGCACCCAGAATTTACTTACCATGTCCAATTTTTTATTAAGGAATAAAGCAAATGGGGAATGGACTCCTTTGCTTGGCGTGTCAAGACGTTACATTTCCTGACATAGCCTATTTTTCCACTTCATCTTCTCAGATTAATCATCTCTTCCAATGGTGGTAAGCTTACCGAAAAATGTGTACCCGATCTATCTAGGATTGTAAATGCTTGAGAGTCAGTTTAACACTTGCTTGATTCCAAAACAATTGAAAAAAAACATCAACACGTCTTTTCAAAAATTTCAACCCTTTGGTCTAAGTATGGATACCCTTTGACAAAACCTTGATATTGATGCTTGTCTTAAGGATTTATTCTTAGAGACTACTATGTATTTTGGTTTACATCTCAATCCATACTTCCCAAAGTTAACCTAGGTAACTATGCCCCTAACTTCATCCTTTTCACAAAATGGACTTTGTGGAATTGATGATATTTTTGACATAGACATTTAGTTTGAACTTAAGAAAGATATGTGCTTGTGGTAAAAATAAACTCATTTAATCAAGATAAATTGACAAATTGAACCACACATGACCATTTGGCATCTGATCACTCTGGTTGAACAACCCGACCTTACGCCTGCTATCATTCAACCAAACTTTGAACTCATTGAAGGAGAACAAACCAATATAATTAATATTTTGAGAAGCTTCACTTTTGAAATGAAGGAAACACCAACCCAGTGGAGAAACACAACATACATCATAGACGAAGAAGAGGAACAAGTTGATATTGTGGTTGGAAGGCCCATATTACCACCACCTACGTGGCAATAAATATCCTCCTTTTCTTCCATAAACTTGAAATTCTCTAAATGATCTCACACAAAATCAAAATTCCTAAGAAAAGTTCTACATGTCATCATTTCAAACTTAGGCATCATAGTCCAAAATCTATCAGAAAACACCTTGTAGCACTCTATCAAAATAGGACTAGATTGAAAAGGAATTTTTATATACATGCATCAAGAAATCATCCAAAATTGTATGCCCTATTTGAAAATCAAAATGTTGGTCTTTTCCATGAATTTGAACTTCTCTAAATGGTCTCGTGCATAATCAAAATCCCTAAGAGAAGGTCTACATGTCGCTATTTCAAACTTAGACATCATAGTTCAAATTACATTAGAAGACGTATCCTTAAATAGTACCGCAATAGGAACAAGTTGGTAACAAGGTTTTATAGACTTATTTTGTTCAATAATCTAGACATGTATGCTTAATATGAACCCCTCATTTAAGCCAAACATTGTTCTTTTGGATTTGAAAACTTTAGAGGTCTAACATCTTTATCACCACCTTGGTCTTGGAAAACAAAGGTTCACTCTAGGTCAACAGTGGGTCAAACACCTTCATCCACCCCTTCATCAAAAACCAAACTTCACTTCACCCAACTTTGTAAAAAATTTCGAACACACCAACATTTTTGAACTTAGACATCAATCAAACCCAAAACCTAACTTAGCTAATTTTGTATCTGAAATGAATCCTTTTCCATGCATTTGGTTAAGTTAGTTATCATATCTGAACTAATTTATCTTGAAGGTCATGAGCCTACCTTAAAGATTCTCAAGTTCATAAACATCCTTTATCCAAACATCAAAACATAAAACTTAAGTCAAAGGTGTTGTCCCAAAATGTTTGCAAAGATCACTTCCCATATCATTTATTTTTTCATCTCCCATTATCACCATTGCTCCAAAAAGACTTAGAGCATCCTTTCTACCTAGATTTGAGTCAACAAGAGAGTTCAAACATTTAAAATCTCAACACAACTCTCCCATAGGTGACCCAAAATTTATGATAAAGACAAGAGAATCGTGGAGAAAACCAAAGTAACATTTACCTCAAGCGATACCAATCCTCAAAAGAATTTGATCCAAGAAGTCAAGTTACCCCATCACAACAACCCTCATCTCAATTAGGACCATATGAGATAGAAGATTTCATGAACAATCCATTTGGAATTACTAAGGAAGAAATCATGGAGTATAAACAAGAACTCCAAGCCTTAGAAAACATAGCTCAATCATTGGCACAAGGCTTGATTTCATCTACCATTCAAACAATTTCATCACTAGGGCTAAATCAAACACTTATTCCTAATCTTGCAACTAGTCTTGCTAAATATTTTGGCCATGCTCCTCCATTTGAAAGTAACACACTTGTGGGTACCCTAAACACCACTTTGTCCCAAACAACCACTTGGACACCAACATTTGGCACTCCCCTTATTCCCGAGAATCCCCAACATCAACATAAACCACTTACACTTCATGAATCCACAACAACCTCAACATATCAAGGATACCCCTCTTCATCCACCATCACAAGTACCACAAGTGTGCTCAACATCATGCAAGGAAGTATGGACCAAGTGTCTCAAATTGACCCAAAAGGGAAATTTAATACCCTTACGCAAATCATCCCTTAACACAAATAGGGACATATTTATCCAACGCCCCAATTGGTTCATCCACACCATTGGTTTCATAAAACACATATGTCCCATCCATCACCAACCCATCTCAAAACAACCCCTTGGTCATGAATCCCATCAACCAAGGTAATACCTTGATCACCTCCCAAAAACAAGGAAATCCCCAAAACATCAGTTAAGGGAATCCTTTCAATCAATGGACTCAAGATCCTAATGTACCCTTAACATTTCCACACTTAACGACACCATTATCATATTTCCCCACGGTCCCTCTCATAATGCAAAATCAAATGGTACCTCAAACTTACATTCCTCCATCCCAATCCAACATCTTGTAAGGAATGTTAAACCGAGGTAACCCCCAACCACTCATCAACAATTCACTACCCACGCAAAACATCAACACCTAAAACCCATCACATATGTCCCAACAACCAACTGATCCTACATTACAAGCACATGCCTTAGCTTTACAACAAGCACAATAGGCTTATTATCAAGTTGTACAACAACAACAATAGCAAGCAACCCTAGTAGCACAACAACAACAACAATAGCAAGAAGCTCTAGTAGCACAACAACAACAACAACAAGTAGCCCTAGTAGCACAACAATATAGCAAGCAACCCTAGTAGCACAACAACAACAAGTAGCCCTCACAACATAACAATAGCAACAACAACAAACAACCCTAGCAACACAACAACAAGAAGCCCTAGCAACACAACAACATCAAGTACATCAAGCAGCCTTAGTAGCCCAACAACAATAGCAACAACAACAAGCAACCTTAACAACACAACAAGCCCTTATGGCTCAACAACAACAACAACAAGCCTTACTAGCTCAGTAGTATGCCCAACAACAACAACCACAAGGTTCCTACTATAACCCTCAACAGAACATCATCAATACAAACACGTTAGGAAAATATACGCCTCCACCATCATCACCTTCACAATATCCTACACCACCATATACACCATACAACACCCCATCATACCAAAACACCATCCCACAATACACAACATAGATTCCTCCACCAAACCCACAAGATGATATGGCATCACAACTTAAGGAATTAACACAAGAAATGCAGGATATCCGAATGGACAAGATGAAGAAACCCCATACGCAGAACTTATGCCCATATCATTCGATCGAAACATCGCAATGATATTGTTCCCTCCCAGTTTTGAAGTACCCAAATTTTGCAAATATAAAGGGAGAGGAAGTCCTATAGACCATGCCAAAGAGTTTAACGTCATGTGTATGGAGGTTACCTACAATGAGCCCTATTTAATGCATCTCTTTCTGTGAAGCTTGACAGGCCCAACCATCGATCGGTTTTCTCAGTTTCCTCTAGGAATTAAAACTTTCCAAAAAATAATTGATAAATTCATAGATAATTTCTCCTTTAACCTTGAAATGAATGTAAGCCTAGAAGAGTTATATACTCTCAAACAAAACAAAGGAGAATTTTTCACTAATTTCTTCCAACGATGGAGACAAAGAGCTAGCAAGAGCAAGTGATTCATTCTTGATGAACAAAAAGTGGGGATCATCATATCAAATGTAGATCCAAATATATCCTTCTACTTGAATATGCAATGCATTAACTCTTACGATGAGCTTTTTCTTATAGCCCTTAACATTGAGAGAGATTTAACACAAAGAAATACTCAAGCCTACAAAGACAACCGCCCATCAACTAGTTCAAACAACAAGCCTCGTGTATGGGCTAAGAAAAAGAATGTAACAAATGATGGTGTGGTAGATGCTAAGGTAGTCCTAAGTGCTCCTAGGCCAAAAAATGATCACATAGCTAACGTTCAACCAGTTGTACAACAAATCACCGTAAAACAATCAGATCAACAACACCAAAACACAACAACGATGAACTCCCAACAAGAACAACTATCCAAAACACAAGTACACATAGTTTTTAGAACCTATCAAAACTATCATGAAGAAACTAGTAGATTCAAACTTGATAACGCTTCCCAATTTCAAAAACTACCAAGAACCACAGGATAAACCACCCTAGTATAATGAAAATGATTTCTATGGTTTACACAAGATCAAGGGACACAAAATAGAAAATTGCATGAGGCTCAAAAATATCATCCAAGATCTTATAGAGAGTGAAGCCATATCTGTTGAAGTACCAGCCGACAACCAGGATCTCAAGATATACAAGAACTCTATGCCAGATCATAACAAAGGTAACAACACTGGTAAAGCCAAGGATTACACAAACATGCAGCATACCTATTCTAATGTAGTCACTTCATGTGATAGTGTCATTACCGTTGTCACCATCAAAGGGCCTAGTGTGGAATGTGGAGTCACCACATGACGTGGCAAGGTCACCATCCAAGGAGTTCCATCTCAACCTATGGTGCAACCTACTTTTCCAACATCTAATCCTAGCAAGTACAATCTCCTAGATCAGCTTAAGAAGACCCCCGCACATATTTCTATCTTGGAACTATTGAGGATATCCCTTGCACATAGGGAAATCTTAGAGAAAGCTTTATGTTCATCGTTTGTCCCTAAGGATATTTATATTGATTAGTTTTAAGCTATGGTAGGACATATCACTAATCATCTTCTCACCTTCTCAAAACAAGACCTACCATCGCAACCATCTCATAATTATGCTTTACACCTTGAGGTCATTATTCATAAGAATAAGGTTAAAAGAGTCCTAGTAGATGGAGGTGTTGGTTTGAAAATTTACACCATTAAATTGGTCAAGAACCTAGGCTATTCAGAAGATGCTATTGAGAAAGAAAATAGTACCACCATCAGAGCATATGATGATCAAGAACGAGTATCACAAGGTATCATCACACTACCCATCCAAGTGGGACCCATCATTGAAGAGACTACATGCCAAGTGTTAGAACTTGATATCCCTTACAACATCCTACTTGGCAAACCATGGATCCATGCCCTAAAAGCTATAGCTTCAACCGACCACCAATGTGTAAAGTTTCTTTTTGAGGACAGAGAAGTTACCATCCATGGAGATCCTGATCCTTTTTACTACTACAAAAATCATGAGGCCAAGTTCTATAAGATTCCCCAAGTACCCAAGAATGATGAAGGGCCTACACCTTCTACCTCATTTGTTGACCCATCATCCCTTGCATCCACCTCCGAAACAAAAACTCCCATTGTGCAGAACATTCCTAATATCAAAGCAGTGATCCAGGATGATGGTTGTGGAAACTATAAATTGACGAAGGATACTTTTGTGTTGGGAGAGTTACCTCTTTCTCCAAAATCTCATGGGAAACCCACGCCTATCAACAAAGAGGCTGAAACAATCAAAATGGCAGCTTCTACCTTCACCAAGTGGGGGGATTTGAACAATGAAAATTTTAATGAGCAAGATGTCTCTAAATTTCTATATCAAGATGAAAGACATGTCCCTATTCTTCCTATGGAAGATGATAACAGAGGTTAACAACTAATGAAGGGATGGGGATACAAAAAGAATGAGAAACTAGGACAAAATGGCAATGGTTTGCTAGAGCCCATAATTCCTAAGAGACGTCTAAAGAATCTCAACTTAGGATGTACTACTAGTAAGGTTACCCTTATTGGAAAAGGTACTTCTACTAAACAAGCTAAGACTTCCTCTTGGTTACCAACATCCCATGACATGACCCTAGATAAATTCCCCCTCGATGTTGCTGACCTATTTGAAAATAACTCCCTCTTCATGATATCTACATCATCCTTCTCCCCAAGCAACCAACCAAATGAAATACGCCTAGTATACCCATAACTCATTGACTTGGACCAATGAGGACCACCGATTCTAGCTAGATTTGTTTGAAAATGATGAAGTGATCTCAAAATTCATGGGACTCCACAACAAATTACCATGGGCAGATCACAAAGCAGGTTTTGACATAGAGTTAGATACAAGGGTGTACTATGGGGAGACAATTCAATCCTTCAATTGCAAAATGGACAACATGCAACTAACATGTAGATCTTTGAGTGAAAACCACACTGTGGCACTTTTTGATCCTAAAATCATAAAAAGAAAGGATGTATCTAAGGGTGAAAACCTCTTTGAGGCACCCAAGGATGAGGGATTCAATCTCCCCCTTAGTTCAATGCATCCAGAGAATTCAGCAGTGTTAGCAGAGAAGGCTACTCCAGTCAATGTGGGAACTAAAGAGGCACCAAAGATCACTTTCTATGTCAAATCCTTGTTGGATGAAGAATAGAAGAAACTAGTAGCATTCCTGAAAGAACGAAGAGCCAAATTTTCATGGTCATACACAGATATGCCAAACCTTGATCCAGAAGTGGTTGTGCATCATTTAGTAGTCTATCCTAACGCTAAACCAGTGAAGCAAAAATTAAGAAAAATGCACCATTGAATTGCACTCTTAATAAAACTTGAGTTACAAAAGCTTCTTGACGTTGGATTCATCCGACCAATAGATTATCTTAAGTGGGTTTCCAACCTAGTACCAATCTCCAAATCCACTGGGGGCATCAAAATATGCACAAATTTTAAAGACTTAAACAAGGCATGCCTGAAGGATGATTTCCCTCTTCCTAACATCAACATTATCATGGACTTAATAGATGGGCATGAAATGCTATCACTCATGGATGGTTTTTCAGGCTACAATAAAATCATGATCACCAAGGAGGATCAATACAAAATTTCATTCACTTGTCCATGGGGGACATATTGCTAGAACATGATGCCATTTGGGCTAAAGAACGTAGGAGCAATTTATCATAGAGCAATGACCCTCATCTTTCATGACATGATCCACAAAACAATCGAAGACTATGTGGATGATATTTTGGCAAAATCAAAGAAAAGGAATGAGAACATAGAAGTCTTAGGACCCATATTTGATAGGCTTGAAGAGTATAAGGTACGGATAAACCTAAAAAAGTGTGTCTTTGGAGTTACATCAGGAAAGCTTCTTGGCTACATCATATCACAAAGAGGGATAAAAATTGATCAAGAAAAAGTGAAAGCCATCCTAGACATGGAGCCGCCACAAACACTGAAGCAGATGAGAGGGTTACAAAGAAGATTACAGTCCATAAAAAGGTTCATAGCACAATTATCAGATAAAATCCACCCTTTTTCGCATCTTCTCCATAAAGGAATAATTTACAAGTGGGATGAGAAATGTGATAAAGCTTTCCAGTAGATCAAGGAATACTTATTGACACCTCCAGTGCTCATTCTGTTGATACCAAACAAACCATTGATCTTGTATATCTTAGCAACATCAGCAGCACTAAGTGCTCTTCTAGCACAACATGATGAAAATGAAAGGAAAAGAGCCATGTATTACATCAGTAGGACCTTGGTAGGCTATGAAATGAACTATTCATCCATTGAGAAAGCATGCTTAATGGTGGTTTTCACTTCAAAAAAGTTCATACATTACAAGTTGTCACATCAAATCAAGCTTACTGCAAAGATCGATCCATTAAAATACTTGTTATCAAAAGCAACTCTCACTGGGCGAATGGACAAATGGGTAATGATCTTAACTGAATTTGACATAGAGTACGTGGAGCACAAGGAAATAACTTGAGGGACAGGTGATCATAGACCAACTAAGAGAAGCACCTATCTATGTAGAGAGTTGATATCTTAAATATCTGATGAATCAGTGTTCCTTGTCAATATGACCAATCAATGGAAAATGTACTTTGACGGATCATTTGCCCAACATGGATCAGGGGTGGGTATTCTTTTTATCACCCCTCAAGATGATTGCATCCCAAAGTCATACATGTTATCATTTCCATGTATTAACAACATTGCTAAGTACTGAGCCTTAATCATCGGTCTAAGGATAGCAGTTCAATGGCAGATACAAGAGATGAAAGTCTATGGAGACTCATAGCTAGTTATCAACTAAGTCAATGATGATTACCAAACTAAGGATGACAAGCTTACTCCTTATAAGAAGATGGTGGAGAATCTCAAGGACCTTTTCATATATATAACTTTTGAGTAGATTTCTCACATGAACAACTGAGCAGTCGATGCCATGGCAACAATTGGTTCATTGTTAGATATGCCACACAATGTCCTTCAATGCAAATTATAGGTAGAAAAACTTCTCATACCAACTTTCAAAATCCCAGAATTTGAATTTGTGTGTGTCATCATTGGTCATGGATCCTTGTGGTATCATGATATATTCACCTACTTTAGTAGAGGAACCCTCCCATCCGACATTGCCTTCAACCTTAAGAATACCTTTGTTAAAAAGGCATCCCGATTCATGATCCTAGGTGATACCTTATATCACTGAAGCATCGAGGGGACATTACTATGATGTATTAACCAAGAGGAAGCCTTAACTAAGTTAATGGAAGTACACGATGGCATACGTGGTTCTCATTCTAGTGGTATGACTTTAGCTAAGAAACTATTGAGGACGGGGTACTATTAGCCAACCATGAAAAGAGAAGCCCATCAGTATGTGCAGAAGTGTGTCCAGTGTCAACAACATGGAGATCTTATTCATCCTCTGGCCCAGGAGTTGCAACCAATGGTCACACCTTGGCCTTTCTTCCAGTAGGGGCTTGACCTCATAAGAAAGATCACTCCAACCTCATCTAATGGCCACAAGTTCATCATACAGCCACTGAGTCCTTTACCAAGTGGGTGGAAGCCATTCCCATGACCTACATAATGGGGAAGCAAATTGTCAAATTTATCCTGAATTACCTTATCTATCGTTATGGTGTTCCACAAACCCTTATCTCCGACAATGGAATACCCTTCAAGAATCAGGATGTGAAAGAGCTATGTCAAAGATTCAACATCCAACATCGGTTCTCTACCCTGTATTACCCCCAGGGTGCAACAATCAAGCTGAGGCTACAAATAAGACCATTCTAAAAATCCTAAGAAAAATGGTCAATGAAGTTAGCCATGACTAGCATCTACAGTCAAATCCCACCCTCTAGGCCTATCAAACTAGTATCTGCACGCCTATAGGTGCAACCTTGTTCTCCTTGGTCTACGAATCATAAGCCATCTTGCCTATTGAGGTTGAGCTTCCTTCATCGTGAGTGTCACTACAGAACCTAATCATTGATGAAGAATACAGAGTATCACGGCTAAATGAGCTAGATTTCTTGGATGAGTGTCATCTTGATGCCCTTAATCACTTGCAAGTATATTAGAACTTATTGAAATGGAACTATAACAAGAAGATAAAGAGTCAGTATTTCCAGGTAGGGGATCTTGTTCTCAAGCAGAATCAGAAAAATCTTCCAGATCAGGATAGTAAAGTTTCAACCTAACTGGTTAGGTCCCTTTGTCGTCACAACAAGCTATGGATTAGGAGCATATCAATTGTCAATGCCTGAAGGTGAACCCTTGTAGGAACCAATCAATAGTCTACATCTTAAAAACATTTATGCCTAGTCTTGAAAGGTATACATCTAAAAATACCAAAAATCAAAAAATAATAAAAAATACAAAAAAAAGGATTGAAAACAATCAAGAAAAAAATCGTCCTTTAATGAAAACCACTTTTGTGGTGCTTTGAGAAAGTACCTTGGTGAAAACCTGGAAAACATACGCCTCGCGTAAATAAAGCATTTTCATCTATTAGACTCTTTATTTTATCATTTAATCCATCACATCCATTCATCGCACCCACTCATCCTATTTATTCCATCACCCATTCGTGTCGGTATCATAGCTTGATATCATGAAGTATTGTATCCCCTTCATACTAATTGGAATATTCCAAAGGTTAGTTTGTCCTACCTATATCAAGGTAATTTATCACATAGCACTAGGGGAAATTCATTCCGGATCGGATCGGGTTCTTATATATCTTAAGCTTATTGGAAATTGCAATTTGAAAATCCCAAAAACATTCATAAAAGATTCATCACAAAATCCAAAAAAATCAAAATACTATACAACTAAAATCTAAAAACATGCAAAAAAGGTGTAAAGTCAAAATCCCAAAACACATCAAAATCCCTAGAAAGGTCGAACATAAAAAATACAAAAATAGAACCATGTCAAACTATGGGTCTCTAAGCTTGAACGTAGGCAAGGCCATCACTAATGTGCCCCCAAGACACCCTAGGTCAGTCTTTAGGAGTCTGCCATAATAAATTGGCATTCCATCAATTGTTAATATCTCATCATCAATAAGTCAAGTCAGTCAAACTATGGGGTCTATGTGTGTATAACGTAGGCAAGGCTCATCTTTGATTAGCCCCCAAGGCCCTTAGGATAGGTCTTTTAGGTTAGGTTCTTGGTCGAAACTCGAAAAACCCCTATACATCCAAATATCGAAAAACCCCTAAACATTCAAATATTGAAAAAACCTAAAACATTAGAAAACATTCAAAATACCTAAAAAACATCAAAATTCTTGGAGAAAACCCTAAATAGTCTCAAATAAACCGAAATCCCAAAAACATTCACATAAACTTTCAAAAAATAATAAAAACAGCCTCAAAACATTTTCAAAATACCAAAAACATTGAAATATTCCAAAAAATTCAAAATCATCCACCCCATTTCGCTTTCACCCACAATAAACTTTCACCCATAATAAAATGATCATCATCTTCAGCCTTTGGTAAAACAAATAGAAAACAAGTATAGCAAGTCGTCAAGGGAGAACCTAAATGTCAAAATCTAAAGTCTAGATCATAGGTAAACGAGTAAGTGAAGTTTGTATCAACGGCTTATCAAACACCCCATCCTAATCAAAACATCTGATCAACATGTCCTAGGATGCATCCTTCCTGCAATGGACATTAGCATAAGAAATCACCTTAGCTAAGTTAAACTGGAAAGAGATATAGATAACACTGACTATTTTTCTTTGATCTTTTCTTATGATTTGTCTTAAATGACCTATTCTGAGGCCCTCTCGATGATGCCTATCTAAAAAATGATTTAGAGAGAAAGGGTGAGGCATCGATCATTGTCTTTTATTTACTGTGCTTGTGGGTATTCTTGTAAAATAATCTTGGCGCATACTTTCTTAGTTGTACGTAGGGAGGTTGTTCGGAGTAGATTGTTGACTATTGCGTATGCTTTGGTCTGATATATTTTGAACTTCTAAACTACATTTCGACGAGGTTTTCATATGTCAAGGTGTGGCAAAGAACTATCCTATCTATTTGCAAAGTCAAATTCCATGTCACTAGATACAACGCCATCCTAGTTCTCAATACCTTGATGCATTGTATCTATGTGTTATATCAAACAATAAGGAACGACAAAAAAACCCAATCCCAAGATATGAGAAAATCATCATCCCTCATTACCATATCTAATAAAGTCTTAGTGGATCATAGACTTATTGGACATATGAATTAAAATCAATGGTCAAAATTCATCATCTTATTTTTGCTATCTTCTTTTCACACTAACCTAGTATCATGATAGTCAACAATAACAATATCATCAATGCATCCATCCTGCATCCACAAATCATCAGCATGCATACATCTCGCATCATCACAACACATCATAATAAAAGAAAACATAATTCATTGCATTATCATTTAAGTTGTGATGAATAATATAGATTTGTTATTCTAAGCATCTTAAATGGTTGCATTCATAGCATACATACTATAAGCATCATCCATGTCCATATGCATACATCATCACATCATAAATTGCACAAAAAAGTACACAAAAATAAATGCATCCATATCATTTGCATAAGCATATCATATCATGACATCCATCCATAGCATAAAAAAAGATATTGAAAAAGAGGATAACATATCCATTACATTGCATAACATCGCATCTTGTAAAAATCACATATCATAAAAATTTTGTCATTGCATATCACACAAAACTAAATAAAAGGAAGTGCATCCATCACATTACATCCATACATGATCATAATACATAAGCATGTCACATCACATCATATCAAATGCATCTATATATTCATACACCGTGAAATAAAAGGACACAACACATCATGAATCCGTATCATCTCGTATATATATATCAAAAAAATGACTGTCATGATATAGTATCTGAATCAATGTGTGTATATCTATCAAAAGTGCAATACCCACGAGGCTATAAAAAATGAGCCCATGAATGTATATCTATATAAATAATTAGATGAATACTCAAAAAGTGTATGTAGGCCAACTAGCCATGATGGTTGCTCGACTCCCCAGGCTGTCTATCTAATGCTTGATCCTTAGCCCAGGGGCGTGCCCCACTTCTCTATGAAAAATCTAGTTGCCTCATTGCCTGAGGGACATTTCAATGATAATACATACGATAATAAGCAACCTTGGTCATTGCCTCTCTATATAATCAAACATAAACTATTTGGCCTTGTGATGAAGCTTTCACAGCCTCTAACTATTGTGCCACCCAATCGCATGTGCCAACTGCATGTTTGAGGACTGTTTGAGCTGACGCTCCTGATTCCTCTTCACCGTGAGTTCCTGAACCTATTGTCAAGCCTACCACCTACAACTGCTACTATAATTGTTGAATCTGTACATCACGAGGATCTCGCCCAAGTAGTGGTGGCTATACATGTTGCTACATTGGTTGCTGCTATATGGGTGGCTACTGAGGTGGCTATTGATGCACTAGTGGTGGGGGTGCACCTGAGACTTGTCCATCTTGTTGATGGCCATCCTAGCCATCCTATCCTCTGCCCTGCCCATCTTGTGGCTGGCCTCAACCTCTACCTACTCCCCTCCCTTATGGAGGTATACCTATTGGATATGTCAATCTGGGAGGGGGTACAAACCATGCATCATATGCAGGTGTCATCTGAGCATCTTCCTGCCCTTGATCATAGGTCGATGGCCTCACAACCAATTTTTTGGAGCCCTCAACAACCTCATGGGTTGGGATCGTGTGTTCCCATGGTCTCTCATGTCAATCTAGCAAAAATGGTCATATAGGCATCATCGAGCTTGTCCTGCCTCTCACTAAATTGTCTAGAAACTCTATGGGGCAGGTACCTCTCAATCATAGTGTGCTCTCGACCTTGCATGTATCGGGTCTACTGAGCAAAGAATAATTTTTGTACATCATCGTACCATGCTGGCATCTGAAGCCACGACCACCATCTGAACACTGTCATAACATCAATCACTCTCCTCTAGTATGGGATATCGATCTTCCCTCTGTGTTGAAGAGTGATGGCACCTTTGTACCTCCAGATGACTGAATCATCTGGCTCCACATCTGTCATATGGACAATAGGTCAGAGCACAACAATGTGCTCCCATTCCCATATGTGAAGAAGAGTGACTCCTATACCAATAGCTCTGCCATCACAATACACGAAGTCATGCATGTCATGGTAAAGGGAGCCCAACATCACTGGTCCCCATGCATACTAAGTCCTCTAAAAAATCATCTTGTGCCATGCTAGCCCCTATCCTAGACTGAATCCCTTGCTCTATTGATCTGGGGCAATCAACCTTGAAATCACTGCACTAACAATCAATTTGAAGGTCGACGGTCGACGAGCGACCTCTGTACATCTCTAGGTCAATCTATGAGTTTACCAGGACAATAGTCTCTTGGTCAAGAACCTTGTGACATGCATCATATCCTACATTAGTGTCGTAAATCACCTGCTCTCCATGAACACGCAATCACAAAATCTGCCATACATCCTCCAAAGTCACTATCGCCTTGCCGGTGGGTAAGTCAAATGATGAGGTCTCACTATGCCATCACTTGCATAGCATTGACATCATCGCCAGGTGGGTCCGCACAATGGGCATGTACGCAACGTACCACAATCCAATCTCTCCCAGGTGCTCCTATTGAATCTTAGATAAATCATCAAGTTGGGACAAAACTGAAGGCTAGTGCTCGTGGGATATCAGAGGTTGGATAACCTCCTGCACCCACAAAGTGCATGATGTCAAATTTCGCTAAAATTGGCTAGAGTTTGGATTTTTTATCTCCTAAATGAAAAAAGCATCATTGTCTACAAAAGCGTCGCTATAGACCAAATTCCAAACATCGATGCTATATACATTCAAATTCCAAATCGTGAATAGCATCACTCATCACACTCGCATCACCATTTTCAATTTGAAAACCCTAATTCTAAATTCCAAACTAGGCAAGTGTGTCGCTATTTACACCTGCGGCATGGTTTGAAACCTAGAAACCCTAAATCTAAATCATGAACTGCGTCACTAAAAATGAAAATAGCGTCGTCAATTCTCAAAATGGCATCGCAATATAGCGACACTGCCCTAACCTAAATTTCAAACTACAATAAATGCACTTAAAAGTCAAAATGCAAGGAAGATTTCAAATTGCATACCAGTGGTCCTATGCCTGGAGGTCTCTGGTACTCTCAAACCTAGTCAGAAATGTGTTGTGGGAGCACTCGTTGCGCCATTTCGTCAAGAGGTCAAAGCTCAAAGTGCAAGAATTCTCTAAGATGTGAATGCACAAATGAATTGAAAGTGACCATTCATCACCTATTTAAGCCTAAAAATTAAGGTTTTTTTGGCCGTAATTTGACCATGCTAGTAGGGTTTTTCACCATTTTCACCAATCTTTCCAAACTAAAGCTTATTTTGCACCATTTTTTCATTTTTGACACATTTTTTGCATCTTAGAGCCTTTTCAGATACCTGAGGCAACATTTAACCTTTGTCGAGAAATCAACCCAAAATTCAAAATTTTTGCCCGATTTCTTGATGGGTTAGGGAACCAACTTATTCCTTCTGTTGGGGCAATAGTGGGGCATCCAAAAATTAGATTTTTTTTTTTTAATTTAAGCAACAATTTTTAATCCTAAGGGTATCAGTCTTTGAACCAACGTAATAGGTACCTCGCTTCAAAGAGGGGCAAAATGTAGACACTTAAAAAATGTTTTGAATGATATCACACACTTGAATCAGGTATACTAACATCGTTTCATCCTCAAACCCATCCTCTTTTTGCTTAATTGATTAAATTAGCCTAGCTATTTAATTAATTATGTCATTTTCATCCATTAATCTAATTAATCTTATTGGGTTAATTCATCCCTGGACCCTTTTCATGCTAACATTTCATCCTATTAAATTAAATACATCAATTTATTTTATTTAAATCCCTAAGTCTTTTTATTTAATTAAATAACCTGAAGTTATTTAATTAAATATCATTTCACTTTCCCCCTTTTTCATTAAATCACTTTATTTAATGAATATCATCTAATTTCGTTAATTGCATAATTAAACATTTGTTTAATTAGCAATTACTAATAAATATAATTCCCCCCACTTGCAAGGGAATATTCCTCCTTTGCACATTCCTCCCAAAAGGAATATTCCCATGGAATATTACTTCCCCTTTTGCACATTAAAACTTTGTTTTAATTTGCTAATTATCTAATTTCCCCTCACCCATGAGAATATTCCAAAGAATATTCTCTCTCCTCACTCATTTGAAAAAAGGGAATATTCTTCTTCCTAACAAATTTACAAGACTTCTTGTGCAAGTTAACTCACAAGACTTCTTGTGCAAATTTTGAGTATGTTTATTTGGAAGAATATGAGCCCTTGATTCTTTTCTTGATCCATGTGATCATTGATTCTCATCCATTGATGAGAATCTATGATCCATGTTTCACATTTCTTTCCTTTTTGACCATTGATTAACCTTTTTAATATTAACCCTTCATTTCTCATTTGTCCTCATATAAATAGGTCACTATTTGGAGACAAAGGATCCATATTTTAACATCAAACTTATGTTGTTAAATCATTTGCACTTGCACTCACATTTAACATTATTTTAGCTTAATTTACTTGCATATTAACTTAGCTTCCATTAATGGCTTCCATGATAACATAGATGCATAAATTTAGTATATCTTGTAATTAGGGTTTTGATCTTTTTTAGCTTAAAATCCATTTAGATTAGCTTTGCACTCACCCATATCAGTCATCTTAGCATAGATTGTGTTAAAATAGCTTGTATCATGTTAATTTAGCATTCAAATAATGTTTCATCACATATCTTTCATCAGTTCCATCAATTCTCTTCAATAGAATCGATTGGAACAGGCTCATTTATCCATAGGATTGGGAAAGGGTCGCCATTCCACATCAATGTGACACCACTCCCCCAATACGATAAGTTTCAATAGATTAGAATAGATATTTTTAAAGCTTTCGTAGTTTAATATGTTAAGTTTTAATGGATTTCTAGTTTAGTCTTTATTGATTGATCTCTATTGGGATTGGTGTTTAGGGGCATAATTATGCTTCGTATCCTCATGGATCAAGTGTAGTCAACCCATAATAATCCGTCAGTCACACATATAATCATGCATCTTCTTATTAACAAGTCCTCATAACTTTTATATATAATAATAACTCATATGAGAAGACAAAAAATAAAATAAAGAATGCATCTGATATTCAAGTGGACAATACCTCTTAGATCATTCACCTGACTAGTAGATCGAGAGTGGGATACAAGATTGTCATGTGCACACAACACCAAGCAATAAGATCTTATAATAAATACCAATCTTCTCTTCAGGTTCATAATAGATTCACATCCATAACTAGGTGTAGGATCCTCGGTCTTTCTATTGAAAAATCATTAGAGTAACCATCTTGAACACACGGTCTCCATGAATAAGTGATATCTTAGCCTCACTCAAGTCTCCCTAGTATCCATGAGCATCTGCCAATCAATCCATTCCAACTTTAAATGAAACCTTACAAAATCATGAAGCTCCAAGCAAATGATTAATACTCAAAACCAAAGAGAACAAACAAGACCATTGTCAAAGTTCCAACTATAAAATCAGGAACATACCATGGCATCATGATCTAACATCTCCTCCTAGGAGATCACATGCACCAATACACACATCCTTTTTTAAAAGAATTAAAGATGTATTTAAACTCTCACTGCAATGTAAAGGAAGATTCCAAGAGCTCCTTATGACACCAACAACCATTATAAAAGACCATCCATATTTTAATAAAATATTATCCATGGCTCACTAGACACTACAACAAGAACAAATTAGTACCAAAATATTGAAGCAAAGAAGATATAAACACATTACGTAATTGCATAAAGCTCCCACTAAAATTAATACCGAGTTACACGTGGTATTATGACTAATATCATTGCCAACACTCTACTAAAAATGAACAAAGTTTCACATGCACCATAAACTATTGCTATGGATTCAAATGAACAACTATATTAGGTACTCCAAATAGCCTTTTCTCACTGTAATAGATATACAAATGTAATAATGGTGACCAAGAATATGGCCAACCAAATAGAATGCACATCAAATAATTTTACAAGATTTGCACATATGCAACATCTCAAAGGAGAAATACATAATCAATGCTCCAATCTCAAATAACTAAAAAATATAGTCAACCCCACATTAGTAACATGAAGCTCATAGAGATAATCAAGTATAACATGTAGATTTCCAAGACTCAAACACCAAGATCAATACTAAACATGATTTTCCAAATAAACCCATATAAGAGTAACCATAAATCAATAAGAACCCTCTAAGAAGCCATGCAAACCTATAACTGTCTTCATCCAAAAACCATGAATATAGTCTCATCAGAGATCTACATACCATAAATTTTGGCTAATATGTAAAACCTACAAAACCATCCATGTAAATATAAAATCTATTTAAATATCCAAACATTCACATCAAACATGTTATTTGAATAATGTAATAAGCATAGATCTACAAACCCACGACTAAAAATAAGAGAAAACTATAATTCAATAGGAAAATCAAATTTTCCAAGAGATTATAACATATGAAATAAATCATCTCCACAATTCACAAAGAGTTCAATTCTAGTGATTTCATGTAACCAAGGGATAAAACCATGAAGCCAACATAAGCACTCCATTATGTAGTCCAAATAGCAAGTGCTTCTCCATGTGACTAAGATGTCAAAACTATCCATCCAACATGAACACCTTCTCACTACACATGACCACAAGGTAAAGGAACAAAACCACCAAACAAGAGGATACACACATATTGTCAAACAAGAGATCCAAGTTAGCAAAACATAACTAACTCCATGAAGATCCACAATCATGAGATTTCAATGCCTAACATAAACCATGTTGACAATATTCATGGCTTCCAATCTCATATATCTACAAAAAAAGTTAACTCATAGAATATTCATTGCAACCCACAAGCCTCCAACAACCTTCAATTCCTTCTAACATATTCCAACAAGCTTTCTAGGCTAAGAAATAAAAAATGGAGGAATACTCAAAACCAAATTAAGCTTCATCTTTGATATTGAATGTTGAGAAATTTCAATCTCTATCCAAATAATCAAGTTATGACTTCAATGGATGAGATACAAGGCTTGGACTACTACAACATG
>VDFB02310276.1:0-13926 GCA_007258455.2 Sequoia sempervirens | reverse complement strand
GAATTAAACAAGATCTAATTCAAAACAAGGATTTATATTCTGCATCTAATACCATGAAATGAAGTTTTTAAGCTATTGAAATAACTAAAGAAATCCCAAGATAAATATAATGAATTCAAAAACAAAGAAAACTCTACCATCCCATGTCAAAGTGTATTCACAAACGATGTTGGATCATTGTTGAATCAATGCTAAGCCTCCATTTATGTTTAAAAGTTGTGTGATCATGTCAATTGAAGATGTATGTAAAAGCTTCCAAGAAATCAATGATTAATTTTGGCATTACTTACAGTAAAAGATGTTGATTCTTTGATCATTTTTGAGAAGAAATGAGATTTTTATATAGATTGTGTTTTGAAATGAATGGTCAAGATTGCATAGTAGAATATCCTGATCAATGGTTCAAAACCATTGAGGGGAATTAGATAGGGAGAATTAGTGGATTTTTATTACGTAATTGATGTGATTGATGAAATCAATTTGAGTTTTTAGTGGAATTGAGGAAATAGATTGATATTTTCAGTGGGATTGAAGAAATCAAGTTGAGCCTTCAGTGGGATTGAAGAACAAATGAATCAATCAAGAAATAGATGGACCAGTCATCCAATCAAAGTGAGCAATCGGGGGATCGTAATTTTTTCAATCATAAATATGGGTGAGTGTAATTAATTAATTGATTTAATTAATTAAACATTTTGCAAACAAAGTTGTATTTGTTTGTTTTGACCTTTTTGAATGATTTTTGATAATTTATTTAATTATTTAAGTTTAGGGGAAAGTGATTTAATTAAAATATTAAGTTTTAATAATTTAATTGATTTAGGGTAATATGTTAAATTAGCCACATAATTAAATAATTGATGTTATTTAATTAATCGAGAGGAATAAAGTTAGATTAGGAATTTATTAAATAAATGAAATTTATTTGATTAGTCAAAAATGATGAAAAAGTAAATTACTTAAATAATGCAATATTATTCAATTAATAGAGGAAATTAGGGTTTTTGATGTAATTGATGTTCAATGTAGTGATATTAGGTGATAATGATGTTGATGATAAGAAAATTTCATTTAGGATGTGCAATAAGTGTTAGGTCATTTTTACATGTCTACAATGACATTTCTTAATGTAATGATGGGAAATGTCACCCCCTAACATGGCCTTGATTTGGTGTTGTAATGTGTTTAACATATTCACAGTCTTGGGCCCTTATAGACTAAATGAGCTTACTGATTCCTTAGTTGGAGTGTTGCAAAGTGTTGCAACACACTCACACTTTTATAGGGTTTTATTAAATAATTAGGCTTCTTTATGCCTTAATTGGCCTTATTTTACATCCACAAGCCTCATTTAATGTATCTTTTCGAGGATGATCCTGACACAAATCAACATCCAATCATAATTTAGGTGTCTTTAGATTATGTGGCCTAGATTTGGTGGTCTGGGGCTCATTTGCCACCTTGGGAATATGAGTCCCACCTAGGGTTTTGGGTCTCGATCCTAGTTTCACACCTTTCAAAGCATTTTTTAATTTGGTCCCATAAATTATGCCTAATGGGACTCATTTTCCACCTTGGGCATATGAGTCCCATGTGACCCAAAATTAAAATTAATTCAATTTTTTGGTAGGATTTTATCCTCCTAGATCTGATGTCGACTTGTAGTGTTGTAATTTTGAGCATTCTTGCATAATTAAGTATAAATACAAGTTTCTTTCACTCATTTTACACCTAGCAAGTTGAATGAGCATCCCTATAGCAAGTTTGAGTTCACAAGAGCATTCAAGTGTTTACAAGAGCATCCAAGCTTGCATTTAAGGGAAGATTATCAAGCATCTTAGAGCATTATTCAAGCATCAAACATCATGTCAAAGTCTTCATTCATCATGTTTATTTTTGAGCTAACAATTGTGATGTATGGTTTTATGATTCAAGCTAGCATTTCACTCAAGATTTATCACATTCAATCAAGAGTCAAGATCTACATCCATTGGAGCCATCTCATACATGTTTGTAGCCTCTCATTTCTAGGGTTTGGTCAGTTGCAACATCATATTTTGTTCATTCATTATTCTCCATTCCTATTTCATTTCATTTCAAGGTTTGATTACCAAAATGGGGTTTGACCAAGGAAAACCCCTATCCACTAACAAAACAACATTTTTCCCTCTCTTTAGTTTGTGATTTGTAGGTTTAGATTGAAGAAACATTGAAGAGAAAGTTTGGATAAAGTTGTCAAAGTGTTCAAAGTTGTCACCTTGCATTGAACATACTTGGAAGACTTCTACAGATTGCAAATCATGGTTTCGGATTCAGAAATCAATTAGGAAGCACAGAGCAGACATTGAAGACAAAATTAAAATTCTAAAGTCCCAGAAAAACCTAACTGGGCTGATTTGCTAGTTTTGGCATATGAGTCCCATTTTAGGTCAAAATTCAGGTTTGTATAGATTCAGATACCCATGTGCCAGATTCTTGTTTCTGCACAAAAACCCAAATCTAGGACTAATTTGCCTAGATTGGTGTATGAATCCTAGTTAGCATTAAAGTCATTATTTTCATCATTTCAGAGCTCCATCTAGTCATATTTAGATTTCCAGGTGCACATATTTCATCTTGCAGCTTTTTATTTTGTTTTATTTGCATTTATAGGTCATTTAGTGAAAGATTGCATTGAATTAGTGTTAAGCATTACATCTTGTATTTCATTTTTTTTTCTAAGTCTTAACTTGATGGTGAACCACTCATTAGTTTGCAATCAACCCCTAGCATAAAATTATTGCAAGATCTCTTTCTCCTTTGCATTGAGATCTCTAGGGTTATCCTTGAATGAAATAATTGGAAAGTGGGTGTACTCTATGTTCTAAACCATACAAAAGCACCTAACCCATTTTTCATCATTTCACTTAACATAGGCAAAAAAATATTTTTCCATATGTCTCCAACAATATCCTATATGAACCAAATTTTGAACTAATGATCTTCCTAAAAAATGTCCTCCACAAGCACCTGCATTAGCTTCATCAAGTGCTATAGGGATTTCAAATTGTTTAAGACATCTAAGTAAAATACCATTAAATGATCTTTTGTATAACATGTCCGTGAAGATTATATACTTAGATGAAAGTTTTCGAAGATGATATCGAGTTTTCTTAGTTGTAGGATTAAAAAAAGTGTCTTCTTTTAAATAGTTGAACATTGTAGTTACCATTCATTAGAATTTTTAGTATCGACTAATAACACTTCTTTTCTTTTTTCATCTATCAATAGTTAAGGGATGATTTGGGCTATAAATGTGAAATCAACGAAAGGATCATTAGGAGATACAAGGGAAGCATCACTTGCCATTGCATTTGCATGTTGATTATCCTTTCACAATATATTGTTGATCATATATGATTCAAATCTATCTAATAGTGTCATTGTGAGGTTTTTGTATCGAATGAGCTTATCATGCTTTGCTTGATATGAACCATTTATTTGATGAATGACTAATTAAGAATCACCAAATATAGAAATGTGTTTGAATTCTAATGCTATCATTTCCCATATACCAATGATTAAAGCTTCATACTCTACAGAGTTATTTATTCATAGGAATTTTAAATTGAAAGACAAGGGAATAGGCTTACCTAAAGGAGGAATTAGCATAACCCCTACCTCAAAGCTAGATTGACACTTAGAACCATCAAAGTACAATTCCCATGTTTCATTTTCTTTTTGAATAGTGAACACATTCTCATCAAGGAATGAGTCTATATTAGGTAATGTTAAAGAAGAGGGAGCATTAGCTAGTTGGTTAGTTAAGGCTTGTCCTTTGATCACCTTTTGAGAGACAAATTTAAGATCAAACTTAGTTAACAATATAACCCACTTAGCTAAGCATCCCAATAAATTTTTTTTGGCAAAAAGGTGTTTTAAAGGATCAAATTTCATCATCACATGAATTTCTACATTTAATATAAGTAGTGTCACAGTTTAATAGTAGCAAATATGAGATTCAAACATTATTTTATATCATTGTATATCATGTATCATAGTCAAATAGGGTTTGGCTAATGTAATAAATGGGATGTTCTCTACCACTGTCATCTTTTTGAGCCAACAATGTTGTAAGAGGATGGGTTGATGCTACTATATAAAGGATAAACAGTTTGTATTTTATAGCGGGTTGTAAAATAGGTGGAGTGGAAAGATAGTCTTTCAAACTCTCAAAGGCTTATTTACAATCCTCATTCCACTTAAACTTAACATCTTTCTTAAGGAGTTGCATGAAGGGTAATGTTTAATTTGCTAAGGATGCTGCAAAATGACGGATAGCTTGAATTTGTCCTTGTAAAGTATGCAATGGAGAAATGTCTTTAGGAGGTGGCATGTTAACAATAGCATCAATTTTATTCATGGACCATCCACCTCAATGCCTCTGTGAGATACTTCAAAACCTAAAAAAATTCCATTATCCACACCAAAGACACTTTTTGGATTCAATCTCATGTTATATTTTTGTATTCTTTCAAATATTTTTTGAAGAATGTTAACATTGTCTTTTTGAGTTAAAGAGTTGGCTAGAATATCATCAACATAGTCTTCCAAAATCTTGTGTATGTAATCATGAAATATCAATCTCATAGCTCTTCAAGGTATTTTGTTCCTACGTTCTTTAATACAAAAGGCATAACCACCCAACAAAATGTTCCCTAGGTTGTAGTAAATACTATCTTGTATTGATCTTGAGGATTGATAAAGATTTGATTATATCTAGAAATTTTTTCCATGAATGAAAACAAAGCATGTCTCATAGTCGAATCTATTATCATGTCAATATTAGGAAGGAGAAAATAATCTTTCAAAGATGCTTTATTCAAATCACGAAAATCTATACACATCCTAATATGATTATCAAGTTTTGCAATTGTCACAATGTTTGAGATCCAAGGAGAATAATTGATAGATCATATAAGACCAACTTCAAGAAGTTTTTCAATCTCAGCCTTAACTAGTAAATCTATCTTTGGATTCATCTTTCATATCTTTTGTCTTACAAGTTTAATATCTTCAAGAACTATGTTGTGTATCAAGTGTATTTTAGCATCAATACCCGACATGTCCGAATAAGTCCAAGAAAAAAGTTCATGAAACTCGTGTAGTAATGTTGTGTGATATTCTTGTTCATCTTCATCAAGGAACTTTCCTATTTGAATCACTCTTTCTTCATTAGTTGTATCCATCAGTATGTTGATTGTATCTCCTAGAGGAAGTGGATTTTGTTTTGAAATTTTAGAATTTTATTTGTCTTTGTCATTGCCAATCCCATTAATTTCCTTCTCTTCATGCACTTGTTTAGCACTAACCATAGCACAAGTGACCATTTTTCTTAGGAGGAGTAAATGGCTTGTCATAAACTCCTAAAATTTCTTTCAAGGCTTCATCATCTTCAAAGTATTCAAATGATTCTTTGCATGTTGTATATAAATCAATTCAAGATGCTTCAAAGTGAGAGTTGTCTTAGGGGAGTTACACATGACGATGTTAAGTGAGGGTCTTTGCATTGCTTTCGTTATCTTAGAAGGACAATATCCAAGACCACTTTTTGTTTCTTACATGTTAGGCTCTATAGGAACACAGATGCCTTGTTCTTTTCTTCCACATGCTTTTCCACTATAACCAAGTTGTTTAATGAGCTCATGACCTTTTCCATAAATTTTCTCCATCGCTTTCAAATTTGGTGGTTGTTGGTAGTCTATCTCATCAAAGTTCATTGTATAAATCATTTCCTCTTCTAGAGTGGATGAAGTAGATGCTTGTGAAGTTTTTTTTGAATTTTTCATTGTCATTATCATTGGCTCTTTTTTTCTTTTTGGTTTCTTTTGTTGTAATTTTGTATTCTCCCATGAATGTTGGTGTGAACTATAATGAACCCTAATCATTTTCTAATAATTTATTGACTTCCTCAAATTTCTTCCATTGTTCTTTGTCCTTCTTGATTTCCACTTTTGTAGTTAGTATCAATGTTTTCACAAGACTTTGTTTATCTTTCTCAGTGTGAAAAAAAAATTCAAGTTCAGGGTCAGCCTTAATTGTATAAAATTTGTTGTTATAGACATGGTGAAGAGTTGAAGGAACAACATTCATTTGATGAATCCATGCTCTCCCCAAGAGGAGTTTGTAAGAAAGATCACGAGGCATAACATGGACCGGAGTTTGCAAGGTTACCTTCTAGACTTCAATAGGTAATGTGATGACTCCAAGTGGTGGTTTTCCTATATTGTCAAAACCAAAGATAGACAAAGACTCGGGGACAATGTCACTCTTATCCATATCAATCTTCTCCAAAAGGCCCACACTACACACATTAAGGGAAAAACCATTTTCAACAAGGGTTCTACTTCTCTTTATCCCAATTTTATTAACAAGAGCTATTATCATGAATGCTTCATGTCATTTTTGAACTTCCAAGGAGGTTAACTCTCTTCAAATGGTGAAAAACAATATCTAAATTAATCTCATTCATTCCTTGAACTAGTGCTACTGGTCACATTGTTTGAATTTGTATTAGGAGGAACCATAACTTGTTGCAAGGTTGTTTGAAGCATACTATGGTAATTTAGTGAATCTTGAATAAGATCCCATAGATATATCTTAGTGGGTGTATTCTTAATTTGTTCAACAAGATCGTACTCCTTTACCCTATTCGAAGGTAAAGGAGGAGCACTAGGCAAGATAGGTTGAGGAAAAGGTAATGAGGCATGAGTGGTTTGTTGTTGCCTATTGTTCTTTGTATTGTATGTGTGAGAAATGCTATTGTAGTCCCTTTTTGTGAGACATTATTTTTAGGTGGTTCTAGGATAAGCATGGGTTCATTCAGAACTCAAGGTTTTTGTGGGGGAGGATAAATGAAAAGTTGTGATGTGATTACGCTAATGTCTCTATGTTTCAGTTTGTCATGACAAGCCTTAGTGGATGAACCTTGTGAGATGAAATCCTTAAGAGCTTCATCTAACATATCAATGCCATCACTACTAAAGGGCTTGAGGGATAGGCTAACTTGGAAAAATGAATTTTCCATAATCAAATAACTATGCTTTCTCCAAGGGTCTTGTTTGTTTGTTTTAATGTTTTTGGTTTTTGTTTTCATTTGCTAATGATTGCAAAATGTAGGCTAATGTATTTAATGATGCAATAATGCTGGAAATGAAAGAAAAATGTAGAAATATAATACTACATTTAACAAAAATATGCAAGAAATGTTTTTCCCAATGTTGCAAAATCTAACTAAATGAACAATAATTTCAATGCAGAAGAAAACTATTTCAAAAAATTAATTCTCTAGTCTAATAACAAAAATATAAATGTAGATCAGAAACTGAAAATCATTCAAATTTTGCTAAACATTTCTATACAAGGACTCATTCACCCTAGGGCGAATGGGTCCCAAATTAGGATTTTTTAAATTTAACTTTTGTATTTCTAAGTTGATCCTATGTGTTTTTTGTTGCTGATCTATAATAGATAGTTATGTAACATATTTTCCATATTTTATGATTCTAAAAGCAAGTTTGACTAAGGTTGAATGATGAATAATGTGACTAAATTTAATGTGCAATATGAATCTAAATGATTGAATGATGATTTCAATGCTAACACTATGCAAAATAAACTCAAATCTAATCCAATTTTTCTTATTTTTATTGATTTTAAGCAATGCAAACATGCAAATTTAACCCTAAATGCAATGTTCACTAATGAAAATTTGAAGAAACCTAAATGAAATGCAACCAATGCAAATCTAATGCAAACTATTGCAAAACTTAGATCTAGGGATAAAAAGACTCCAAATTTTCAAATTTTATTGTACAAGGTCGGGTTCACCAAAATGAAATGAAGGGAAATAGGATGGTATAGGGGGATTTTCCCAAAATGGATCCAAAGAGGGAAAAGAGGGTCCTACTTCTCTTAATTCATTAGGAAATGAGATCCACTCAATGAAATGACAATCAACCCTTAGGTGAATCAAATCAAGGTGTGACTATGCAAATTTCATTTTTTGCTAGGAAAGGGGTCTATGTCAAATAGCACTTTGGGGAGAAAGATTTAAAATAGTAAAACAACTCCAAATTTAGACCTACAAAGTGCATTAAAGAGATCTAACATAAAACAAAAGGAAATAGTAAATTTTTTGAAGAATCTAAAGGTAATAAATGCTACGCACCTGTTAAAATTTGTTGTTTCTACAACCCTAACAAGGACTCATTCATGGCGAATGGGTCCTCTGTAGGCTTTTCCAAAAAAACTCAATCTGAAATTGAAGCTTTCATACTTGCAATTCCTTCTTGTAATTGGAAATACCTGCTCATGGATCCTGAATCTGTCAAAAATTATAAAAAAAATTTGATGTTTGTTGGTGGATAGGGGTTTTGCCTCGGTCAAACCCCATGTTTGGTAATTAAACCTTGATAATGAATAGAAATTTGAAACATGAAATGTGTGTGTGATCCTAACCTTAAGTGTGTCTAAGATTAAGATTTCAAATAATGTAAAGAAACCTTACTCAAGTGTGTTAAAATAGGATCCTAAATGAAACATGAACAATGAAGAAGACCTACTTTAGGAGATCTCAAATACCCTTAATAAGTCATAAATCTGAGTATACCTCTCCTTAGGTTGAAAATAAAATGATCATAAAAGATGGAATCACTTATAAAAAAATTCATTAGGCTTGGTTGAATGTCTTGTGCTTCTCCCAAAACCTAGAATCCATTATGATTCTCTATAGACATCTATCATCACTTTTTCAATAATGCTTGATCTTTGACAATAAGAGGATCTTGAAAACCTACAAAAATGATAGAATGCTGCTCCAAGACATCACTTTTTCTTGCACCTTGCTCTTGAATATGAATACTTTGATCTCATATGAAATTATTTTTTTGCTAGTGAAAAATGAATGTGAAACTTAGATTTATAGGCTTCCTTTTAATTTTCCAATTATCAGATCCTGAAAGCTGACATGTGAAATATAAATTTGAAACCTTAAAATGCTTCCAAAAACATATTTTAAAGGGGGGTCCTAGGTCTAATGGGTCCTAAGTCACTTACCCAGGACACACATTACTCGAGGTTGAATATTATGTTAAATCAGGGTCCTGGGTCTAAGTGAGGACCCATTCGCCCAATGTCGAATGGGTCCCAAGTCACTTACCTAGTATACACATCTTCCAAAGATGAGTGTTGTGAAATGACAATTATGAATGTCGGGTTTTATCCCTCAGAAATTGTAATTAACTAGGCTTGAATTTGAATTAAAGGGGCCAAATAAGGCAAATCAACCTCAATCAATTAATAAAGCTCTAGATTAATGTGAAAGTGTAAAGATAAACCTTACAACATAAAAAGCAAGGTACAATTAAGTCCATTTAATTTAAAAGGGCCCTAAACTTAATGTGAATATAAAAAACATATTAAAACACTAAATCAAGGCATAATTAAGCTCATTTTATTAATAATTATTTCTAAATTAAATGTGAAAAAGAGATACTTTTTCCTACACTACAAATAATAATATTTTTTCAACAATACTTGTTTGAATGAGCACCTTATTTTATAAATGACAAATTTGTAATGGATAGCTCTAATATTTTATATGAAACAAAAAGGTACCTATTTCACATGTTAATGAATGTATTTATGCTTTTGTAAATAGCATTCATAGGTTATCATGTGTTCAAGTATGGATCCATCTTGACGATCATTGGTTACTTTTTATTTACATATAGATTAATTACTGACAATCTATAATATAAATATATTACAAAATTAAATCTTATAATCACAAGTACTATACCAACAATTGAACCCCATCCAACTATTGAGTCTCCCTTATCTTGACTATCAAATTTAAGTTAAAGAGATAACCTCACCACATTTTATAACAAAAAAAACTCAAAATTCCAGTGCAAATTCATTCCAGAAAGTGTGGAGTGCATTTCAAAGAACTTGGAATGCATAGTCATCATCTCTTTTCTCGTTCAAAAGTAGTGACAAAATTTGAGCTTCTTCAGGCCAATTTGATTTTGTTCCTTGACGTCCTTTTAAATCATCAGCATCTTCTTTAATGTTCCCTTACCATGTTGGGAAGAAATTGTTGCTCGCACAAAACTCGTTAGTATCTGTGTCCTAATAAAAGCTATTTAGAGCTATTTATAGTCCACAGCGAACTTCTTGTCATGTTTTGATTTGGAATTTTGCATCTATTTATAGCTATTTATGTCCTTTGTAGGGACCATTGGTGACATTAACTATGAGAGAAAAGATTTTCAACGACAACATACGGTTAGCTGGATTGAATTTGATATTGAAAGAGCACCTAACCTGCCTTTGTTTATCGTTCACATTATTAGCATAACTATTATTCCACATCAATGAAGATATATGAAAATTCAATTTTGTGAAATCAAAATCACAAAAAAATTAAAATATTAATATAAAAAATGTTATTTGAATTGTTTATAATAAAAATTTAATAATTTTTTTTAAAATTGTGGGTATAAGATATATTATAATATTTTAATATTAAATTATTGTAATAATAATTTAATTATTTTAAATAATAAAATTAAAATTAAATTATATAATTGGTGGGATAAAAAATATAAATGAAATAACAATAATTACATCGAAGGCATTTTCTTATTTGAACTTTCCAAACTCATTTTGTCCTTCAACGACTTAAACGCGTGGAAACGACATGGTTGACAGTTCGGTCATTTGCAATCATTGATTGTTTAAAACAGTTTCAGATCGCGTGTACGAGAAATCAAAGTTCGGCTTCATTGATCATTATTGAATTTAGTACTGTACAGAAACGACGTGACAGATAGGTGGACAACATTTATGAGTTTTTATAAACATTTTCTGTGAGGGTTTTGAAGCCTCATCCAACGACTGTCGAAATTATTCTTTGGTGAACTTGGCCGCAACAACTTGAATTTGTGCAAGAGATAGTGAAGAGGCTGATGGGATGTTTGGTAGAGATTCAAGGAAATTAAACTTGGCTTGGGAACCTCTCAGGTAGTAAACTACACAGTCGTAAGTGCGAGCGGCCTCTTCAGGGGTATCGTAAGACCCCAGTCAAATTTTGGCTCGAGATTTGGGAATTCTCACTTCCGAAACCCATTTCCCCCATTTTCTCTTGCGCACTCCCTTCAATTCTTCTTGTTTTTTTTGTAATTTTTTTTGGGATTTCTATATTAGAGGTTGTATGCATGTATATTTTTGTATACGATGAAGAGTTGAGCCTAAGAGAACTAAGTAACACTAAAGAAATGTTTTATATAATTCTTGGTAGTCCAATAAACTCATCTCCTTGATATAAAATGACAAGTTGAAGAGTTGAGTTGTTTATCTAAAAAAAATTCCTACCTTTTCATAGTGTTCTTGATTTGTCGTCGCAGTTGCTATTGGAATCACCCACTTAGGTCTTCCACTAAAGAAGGTATTCATCTATCTCTAAATTTGCTTGGAAAATTATAAACAACAAATTCATTTGTGCATATCTCGTAATCATTGTTGACCTGCATATGACATCTATTTGAGGCATCTTCAGTTTAGTTTTAGAGTATACATCTACAAAAAATTCAGTATCCTTTACGCTTTGATGGATGTCCATACCTTGTTCCATTCAATTTTTTTTATTTTTCATTTACTGTTTGCATAGCACTATCGAGGGAGAGAGAGGTAATGATTATAGGATATGTACAAAATGGATTTGTTGAAAAGGCTTTAGAAACTTTCAAGAAAATGTAATTGGCAGTTGTACAACCAAATTCCACAACCTTCACCTGTATCCTCCCTGGCTCTGCCAAAATGGGATCTTTGGAACAGGGTATGGACAACCATTAAAGCAACATGGAATAAGGATTTCTTTCTGATATTAAAGTTGGAATAAAAGCATGAAACCCTACCACAACAAAGATGTATTTAAATGACATGAACCAAAACCAATCTTCCTATAGTTGTTACTTCAATCTATTCATAGTAAATAGAATATGAAAATATCAAGGTTGTAGGACAAACTACATAACAAACTAGCTGCACAACGAGAGGGAAATAATTCATTAGTGCAAAACAAAATTCATCTTCAATTAATGTGGAAGCATAGAAAAGGCACGTGACCCATTTGACAGAATGCCTCAAAGAGAGGTTATCTCATGGAATGCAATAATTGTAGGATATGCACAAAATAGATTTTTAAAAAAATCTTTAGAAACTTTCAAGCAAATTCTATTGGTAGGTGTAAATGACTCCATAAATTTTTCTAGCATTCTCCCTTCCTGCCTATGCCAAAATAGGAGCATTGGAACAGGGTATGGACATCCATTAAAGCATAAAGAAAAGATGTATTTTATTAGCTATTGTAGTTGCAACTGCCCTGGTGGACATGTATGCAAAATGTGGAAGCATAGAAAAGGAACATTCACTATTTGACAAAATGGCTCAAAGTTCTGTCATCTCATTGAATGCAATGATTTCGGGATATGCACAACATGGAATTTCCAAGGATGCTCTCAAAATCTTTGAATTAATTAAGCACTCTAGAACATAACTTGACATTGTAAGGTTTGCTAGTGCTGGTGCATCACTAATTCCATCACCCACCATGGCAGTCATGTCCTCCTGCTTTAGCTCTCCAATAAATCTTAGCTTGTCTTTGTATCCTTCATTATTTAGTATTATGCATTTATACAAAATGTGGTGTGAGAGGCAAGACACATGGACAAAAGGTTTGACAGATGGACACACCTTCAACTGTAACCATGAAGAGTTGTCTTAATAGTAGTAACATTTATTTTCTTTGGTTGACATTATTTAAGGTCTTTCATAAAATGATGGGTTGTTTTCTTGACTATTGCAATTCTTAAATGTTAATTATTTCTAATACTGACAATTTTTTCTCAAATGTTGTTCTATTAAATATATAAAAGAATGTTTGATTTTTCTAATTGAAAATGTGTAAGATTAAAATTCCAAATATTATCTTGCCTATTGATAATGGAGACTAGTTATCTTCCTAATTCAAAGTTTTTGTTTTAGTTGTGTTTCAATCCTTGTAAGTGAATGCATAATTGCTAAATGATCTACCATTAGATATCATGTATTACACAATGGTATAAAAAAAATAGACCAATTTTTTCAATAATGAACCTTCCACACCTCTTCGGCGTACCCATTGCACACCAACATGCAATTGCTAGTAAGTATTTGTTTTGAGAGTGGAGATGGAAAAATTATGGCAAATAAATATACCATAGGAAATATCATATCACATTAATTTATAACAAAAAAAATTATATCACTAGAATATTTTTGTTGCTATATATTAAAACTAGAGTGAATTATTTTATTTTATTTTATTTATCAAGTATTAGGATAAGATAATGGAAGGGGGTGGGTGTTGATTTTATGAGATAGGAAGTTGGGTGAATAGAAATTAGTCTAATAAATGTATCCCTCTTATGTTTATTTTTCATGAGGGTATATAAAGGAATTAGTTATGTTAATTATCTAGCCCTAGGAACATATATTTTTGTTCTATGCAGGAGTAATGATGAAGGTATTTGTACACTATACATGTCATGCCCAAATTCACTATGAACAAAATACCACAAAGTGGAAGCATTATTGCCACATGTGATGCCAATGGACATTGATTATGTAAAATAATTTGTCCATGAATGAACAAGATGAAAGGGGTTAAAATATCATAAGAAAGAGGTGAAGGCATACATTATAGTGTACTATACTCTATGCATTAGAAAAAAAGTACTAAGAGATAAGAGGATACCACTAGATATGAAAGCAACATGATTAACATCATCAAGGTAACCCACTCTATCTAAATATCAAATGAGGGAAGAGGGAAAGACCCTC
>VDFB02310275.1:0-26467 GCA_007258455.2 Sequoia sempervirens | reverse complement strand
TTTCACTTCACGTTTTGACACCTGGGATTAAAATTTAGCTGCATTTTGACAAATAGGGAGAAAACTAACAATTTTTAGGGGTTCATTTAAAATTGACTGCATTTTGACATGTCCGTATAGTTTTTAAGAGCATTAATCTTTTTCTTAATCTTTTGTGTAAGTTTATTATACGCAACATTTCCTTCGAACTATTTTAGCCCAATTCGGCGTTTTCTTTCTTCGTTCATTTCAATCGAATTTCTGCTCAGGTGTGTGCTTTCACATGTCTGAAGAAGTCTTTACAGCATTCGTCATTTGTACCATACGCAGATCGCCCAAAATATCCAATCTATGAATACATTATGATTGGACATGCCCGAACAAATACTTATGCTTTTTAATAATATCAGTTACAATAGTTTTCAGACACGGATACAGCATTATTTTGTATTTTCTGCAATAAATCATAGTTTAAATCTGGTTACGCGGTTCGATATTTTCAATCCAACCTCTTGCCTTTTCTACTCTGTCTTTTTAATTATCCGAGATTATCAGTTGAATATATTTCTGCATTTGAACCCTTTTTTTCACGCATGCCGTAGTGGAGTAACGGGTTAAGATAAAGATAGTGCTATTTTTTTAAAGGACACCATCAAGCCACACACCAATTCCCTATAGGAGGCCCTCCCAGTAGAGGGCTACAATGGGATTGAATATTGTTCAAATTTTGTACTCCTGGAATTTTATCTCATGCGCAAGCGCTGTAGCATACCAGATCTTGGAATCTACTTACATCTTTAGTACACCTAATTTAATTAATCCACCTGAATCTGAAGTAACCTTACTTAAATGATACATTGTAACACTAAAGAGCAGTTTTGAACTGCTTTTATGATTTTGCAATGGCTTTATCTTATATTAGTTCCCTTTTAATTCCTAAGTGTTTGACCGATCTTATCAACTTCAACGCACATGAAACATTTTTTGTTTCAATCATGAGAGCTCTATTACATATTGCTTTGTTTCATTGAAACTCCTTGAATTAGAACTGAAAATTACAGAATTACACAATAATGGAATTTTAATTCCAAAAATAGTAAAATAGTAAATACCCATTTCTGTATCTCTATTTCTTCACAATGTTCACATACACAAATATCCAGTAGTTACTTTATAATTCATTTCATTTTAAACATTACTGGTGTATTCATGCCGTAAATTATGTGCCGTTCACTATCCATAAAACTTAAAACTGATTTCCAGTCCAGGATGCAACTGTCAATATGAGCGACTGGTGTCCCTAAAGATCGGGCAGAGATTTTGCATCGTATTTGATTTTATTTCAGTGCATCAGGGTTAATTTTAAGTTTGACTGTCATATTATGTCTTAACTTTAACAGGTTCTAGCTTATCTTGACATATGTAGGAAGAAATTTAGATTGTGTTAATGTGTTTTTGACATATTTTAATTTTTTGAATGCTTTGGCTATATGGATGCAGTTCAAGGGAATTTCAGAGAGGCGATGAGGTTGCATGGTATGCTGATGGGGATACATTGGTCAGAAATGAATACAATCTATCTACAGCTTATGCTTTTGGTAAGATTGTATGTTTACAACACAAATTGCCATAAATAGTTGCAATTACTAAGCAATGCTGCATCATTCGCAGTGGGAAGGACCTAAATTTATAATTTACATAAGTCACTTAACTCTAGAGAACAGCATCGGTAAATTGCAGTGTTAGAGAAATATATGCAAATTGCATGCTTTGGAAAATGGAAACATACAATGAACGTAGAAGAACAATTGCACAATATATTTTCCCTCTAACCAATAGAATATGCTTTTCACATCTAATATAATTACATATAAGTGGCGATGATGGTTACCAAATAACTTTTCTTTATCAAGGACATTTTGGTGCAAAAATACCTACAGAAAACACACATTAAGAGGCTTCTTTAACAAAATGTGCTATCAAATTGTGATTTTGGTAAGGTTGCTACGGGGATGTCTTGGACAAGGGAAGAGGATGGGTTTGTAGACAGGAGGATGGCCTTAAATGGTGGCACTTATGTGGGATAAGGAATAATAAATACAAATGACTTATAAAACACTTCCACTAAGTAATTAACATATATTCATACAATGTCAAAAGGCTATGTTACCTTTTACTGTGGCTATGAAAAAATGCATCATTCATGGTCAACAATGAAGAAAATAATCAAGGAAGCTTAGTAGATACAATTCAGCAGGCAATAAAAGTTGTATGGCAGCCAAAGAGGGCTTACGGATATTAAAATTTAATGTAATGATTTTATAAAGGGTGCTGAGAAAAAAAATTTGTTCCACATGTAAAAGATAAAGGGAAACACGGAAGGCACAATTACATGTTTAAACCTTGGTGTAAGATAGGTTCTTGGGGATGTGTAGTGTCAACGTTTGTTGTAGAACATTGAATAATTGGGGGACTTTTGTCCTGGAATTCCCAACAAATGATTGTGAGTGTTCGTAAAAAATACGTGGGTTCAAAGATCTTGATGAAGATCATTGTTTAGAGTTGTTCAAAGCATCAGCTCACGATGCTTGAAATCAAGTTGTTCATTGTTGCGGTGCTAATGTAACAAAAAGAAACCAAATATGTGAATGGAGGAAAGTGATTAGATGATATTGCTTGAAGAATGAAGTGAAGAAATAAAAGTAGGTTATTGAGTTTGTTGGTCTTACATTAATTAGAAGAGAATGTTGTGAAAAAACTAAAAAGGTTCAAAAGACCACATGAACTAAAAGTTGATAACTTAAATGCTGGTTTGACCAACCCATGAAATTGCTTAATCCATTGAGATTTAAATGAAGGGTTTATAGTCTTATGTCAACCACCATGTAAGTTACATGTGCATTCATCAACCCGTGATAAAGATGATTACTTCTAGGATTTTGATAACTAAGATATGCACATGTTATGTAAAATAGGTGGTTTTTAAAAGAAATTTAACCATTTAACCCTACTATGGAATCTTGAAGGTTGTGGAGATCTTTATGTGTTGATGCAAGCCCATTCATTGATGATGAGCTTGAAATAAAAGGAAAATTAAAATCACATAGAACAATAATGGCTAGGTTGATTGACACAAAAATAATGTTTATACCAATCAATCCAAGTTGTAATGGCATATTATATTGCGCATGCAACACAGCTAATTAATTTAGAAGTCAAATACAAACGAATGGCAAGTGGTCATTTGGCAACCAAAGGAAACACTTAATAAAGGACTTTAAGTTATTGGGCTTAGTCTTTGTTTGTACTTTTGGTTATTGTTGTTGTTATGTTTTACACTTTTGTGTAACAAAAAACACTATGCTGCTGCAAGCAAATAAAATTGTGATAATGTAAGAATGAAGCCGCAAAGTAGAAAAAGTTAGTTATTGACAGGGGGCCCACTATTTAACAAGATTATTTTGCATCAACATATTTTGTATTATTGAACACAAAAGCCGATAGTAGAAAAAGCCTAAACATACTTATTTTATTCAACAAGGTTGTTTGGCATCAAAACCATTTGTGTTGAACAAAGTTTATAGTGTAGATTGTCAAAAATGGGGGAGCATTTTGTGCTTTTTTCAATCCAATGTTCTACTTGCACAAGGACACATTGGCTCTTTGCATTGACAACAATGATCTAAAGTGCTAGATGGAATAGGGAATTCAAGAGATAGATAGCATGTAGAAATTTCATTTGAGTTGAAAGATTTTACAAGAAGGTTTTGAATTGTGTGAGATGGGAACAAAGTTATGTTGTTAGTTAAAGAAAGTTAGTATGGTTTGGAAAACATTGTACAATCAATGATTACCATTTAATTGAGGGACAATTTCAGTAGCTCAAAGCAACACATTTTAAAGATGAAAATTTCAAGGTAGCGGATGAATTTGCAATGAGTAGCTTGTGTTGTGCATGTAAGAATTACAAAAATCGTGTAGTATTTTGTAAATCCAAGTATGCAATTAACTTTTAGGTAAGTAATTGAATTGGTTATGAGTACAGGGTTCTGGGCACCCCAACACAACAATTCTTTTTGGGTTTGGGTATGTTTGTACAAAAAACATATTAAAAATCATAAATATATGTATACATATTTTAGCCTAAAAATGGAATTAAGTTTAGATAACCACATAACATGCATAGTTTAAACAAAACATTGAAGAACCTTAAAAATATTACTTCGGCATCATCACTTGGATTTTGTTGTCATTGCCCAAGATAATTGAGAAGATCTATGAAAGGGTTTGGTTGTTGATAATTGCCTTGTAATTTCCATACTTTGCAATGTTGTTAACTATTTTCATGACATGTAGCAATATATGTGGAGAAGAATCAAATTGAAATTCCACAAGTCTTGGACAAATCTTAGCTCTAACAACAACTTGATCACTCTCATGTCTTTCCTTAGAAACATATGAATTGGCCTTGTAGGTGTCTTTGAGTATTGTACTTCTTCGTCCATTCGAAGAAGTCTCTACATGGATCCAACAACACCTTTTGTTTGTGCTTTTTGCTTGCATTGTAATATATTTGATACTAAAGAATGCGCACTTGAAGAGGATAATTAGAGCTTATAACCACTGAATATTTGATTCCTTTGCATTAAAAAGGCAAAAACCTTGCAAAATTGTTTGGATTCATCTAGGGTTTTGCTTTTTAATTCAAAATCACTTGGGTACATCCATGGATGTACTTGAATGAAATTGGGAGAAAAAACAAAACCCTAGGTGAATTTGTAGGGTTTTGTACCCATATCCAATTTAGGTATTGATTCTATTCTAATTCTATTATTTTAGGGGTTATGGAGAGTGATTTGGTAACACAAATTTTTAGAAAGGATTTAATAAGAATTTGTGTATAAGATCTAACACATAGATGGCTTTAATTTGTCTTATACTTTAGAGCATTTTATCTATAGCATAGAAGTGAACCATAAATGTTGATAGCATTTTATCTAGAGAGTAGAAGTAAGCCATAAATGTTTATACCATGAGTGTGACTTTTTTGCATTTTAGTCTTGAGCAACAAGCAAAGCTACATTTGAAGAACTATTATAGTTTTGCTAAGAATAGGATCATTATGTTGATACAATCATCTAGTTGAAGAGGTCCATAGTCAAACTTGTAAATGACAATATGTACTTGTAATTATGGTAACTTGAGCACCCTCTTTACTTGTAATATGTACTTGTAATTATGGTAATTGTTGATATTTGGGATGCGTATTCCCTAGCTAGCCCAGGAGATGGAGCTACAAGGTTTGAAATCGTAGTCATAGATTATGAAGTCACTAGTATTGGCTTGAAAATAGAGAAGACAATGAATATAGAATTTAAGAACATAATGAGTGCATATGTCCTTTCCAATAACACAGTTGCTACATTTTCTACATATGTTGTTTTTAGAATTGCTTCCATGCCAACACAAAGTGCCCTATGAACTATTTTTTTTAGAATTGGCTTGTCCTTGTAAGTACTCCTTGCATAGAGACAACCACTTCTTATCTCCCACTTTAAGATTCTGCTCTATATGATAATAATTATGCTTGGTCTTGGATCTCAGCTGAGTCCTCTCTAGTTGTCTTTTCACCTTGAGTTGGATTTGGTGAATCCTCTTGATGAACATACTTACTTTGGCCACCTCTATGTCCAATATTTCTTGCTGATCTTATTGTTCCAAAACAACGTCAAGTGGTCTACTAGGCAAGTAGCCTAAACACATTTCAAATGGTGATTGATTTTTTTGTTTTTTGTTTTTTTTTTTTTGTGTTTAGGCAAGTAGCCTAAACACATTTCAAATGGTGATTGATAAGTAGAGGAATAGATTTGTGCATGTTGTATGTATAGCAATGATTCATCTCGTACCATTGGGAACTTGCTATTGTAACCTCTTATGAGCTGCACTAATTTTCTATTCACAACATCTATTTGTCCATTTGTTTGGGATAGAAAGCAATACTCTTTTGGAGTTGGCTGTCCATTTTCTCCCATTAAGTGGACTAAAACCTGCCAGTGCAGTCTGGTCCAGAAACATTAAAGCCAAAACATCAGGACTTTAACATAAGAGTCATGTTTTGTTGTTTGCCTTGGGGCGAATTGTGAGGGACTGATGAAGTAAAAGCTTTAAGGTGGAACACAACTAAGAAAACATATTAGTCCATAGCAATTAAGATATCAGAAGAAGCATTTTTGTGTAGGATAAATTTAACCTTTGCTAATGTTTCTGGATCAAACTGCATATCATTTTTAAATTCAGATGTTTCTGGTCTCCAGGTACTGGATCCATCACCAGGGAAAATCTTAAAGTCAAAGCTCATGATGGGTCCAGTAGTGAGACCTGAAATGTCAGAATGTATAAACATGATACTCAGTCTAATCCAAAAGCATTTTACAAAGCAAAGCACTTCAAACAAACCACTCTTAAAGAATCAATTCAAACCTTATTTGATGGTGGTGTATACAATGAAAAAGATTTAACTGTTAGCTCTAAATCAAGGTTATTTTTTCAGGACTGCAATAGTCTGTCACTGAAGTCTTTATTTATAAAAGTGTAAGTAACTTACCATTTTGTTGAGATTGAATTCATTTTATATCTTGAATAAATGAAAACAGTCATGAAAATTTTATCCCAGAGATCGCAGTTTGAGAAATATACATAATTAACATCTCATTAAATTGCTTTATGAGGAGAAAAGTGACTTTACCATTTTTTTTGAGAATCTATCTATTCAATATCTTGATTAAATGAACACACTTAATGAAAATGGCATTGTAGAGATTGCAATTTGAGAATTATGCATCATAAACATCTCATTGAACTGCTTTATATTACCTGCAGATAAAGTTTTTGGACCTGCTACAACAACTAAAGGAGTGTATGATGTAGCTGCTCGACATGTTGTTAGGGCTGCTATGGAAGGCGTAAATGGTGAGTCCATGTGAACTTTAATACTTTCTTTTGACATTCCAAATTTTAACTTGATAAGAAAGCCTGTCTTTTGTTAGATGATTGATCACCAAAACCTTTTAATGAAACTTTCTTGAATAATAATGACTAGCTATATGAAAAATGTTTGTCTGTGCTGCTTCCTCTAATCTGTATAGAGACTACAGTACTAGGTATAGCAACGTGCAGTGCTTGTCAAAAACCATTATGCATGGTGCAAGTGAAGCAAAATCATTTATCATTATCTCCAAGAGACCTGATTTAGCCACTTCTGTAATGATATCTAATTGGATTAATTATGCTAATTAATCTTTATTTGCAATTAGGAGATAATTTAAATAAAAAGGCAGATATCATAGACAAATGTAATGTTTCATATTAGAATCATAATTGTTCAAGGTATATTGTGCTCATCATCCATCAGCCCATAAATGTTTTTATATAGCCTTTGTATCGGTGGTAAAAAATATGAGTCACGTTTAGTTCTTGTATAAGACCTCTAAGGTGGTTAATGAAAAAAACATGTTTAACTCCTGCATGTTACTAATCTCTTTTAGTTCTCTGGATATCCACCCTATTTTATCTGTTCTTATCATTTCATTTTGGTTCCCATTGTTACTGTTATTTCTATCTTTATTAGCAACTACTAGTAGCTTGTACCTTCCATAACCATTTTGTTAGCCAACTCTTTGCTGGAAACTAACATAACTAACTTCAATAACAACGAATAGGTTCATACCCTAAGAAAGAATATCAGCTCTACACCATACAATAAGTTTCTAGCTTTAGTCAGTACCATATTCTACCCATAATCCAAATGTTAGCTGGAATAATATTACCCTAGTCAAGAAGGGTGCCATAACATGCTCTCAAATAATAACTTACTTCTTCTCTCAATATTAGCAGCAAAGCATAGCAGAGCCAACAAATACATAAAATATTTGCAAAATACGAACAACAAAGCATAGCAGAATTCTTAAAACAGATTTTTGTATAATATCATATACATGAAATGTACGGAATTCAGATTTGAAATATATATGTGTAGATGATTAATGTTGAATTATAGAATGAAATTCAAACCATTTTGAAGGGTTAACCTGCCGATAGCGCTCGGCTAAGAACATAATACACAACTTAAAGATAAAAAATTGATTACTTAGGACCTATTTATAGAAGAAATTAGATTGGGGTGACCTTGAAGCCTTAATAAAGTTGAATATCTAAATATTACAAAATCTAGAAATGAACATATGACTAGTCGATAATATTATTTGTCATATGGTGGATGCTCCATAACCCAATATAACATCACCAAATGAAGAAGGTTAGGGTTGTTCCTTGGATCAAGTGCCACCTTCAAGGAATTCCGAATGGTGTATGCCCTTGCAAAAAAGGTAATTGGTGATTTCACTTACAACACTAAAATTCGTTTATCTCTATCACCATTTTCCCCTTGTGCAACTTTGGAAGTTCCATCTGGATCAAAATATTGTAAGGAACAACCTTCTTTAGATTGTTACATTGTATCTTTGAAAGAGGTATCTCCAGCTTGTAAGTTACATTGTCACACTACCATAGAATTTTGAGATGACTTATTTCCTTTTTGCTCCTTGAGAGAGCTACTTGTGGTGTTGTAGCTAATGAAGGATTCGATCTCCCACTTTGAAATGTCTTATAGCCTTGCTGATTCACTTGGTCACATTCCATGACATAGTTGTTCTTAAGGATACCAAGGACGGCTTCTTGTTGTGGAACATTATTTTCAATTGCTTTACCTTGGGATGTCATTGAAGGTAGGATGAGAATGATGGTAGTGGGTACAAATAGGGTGCCTTGAACATAGTATTTTTAATAAGGTGTGTGGAGTAGTATGTAACATACACCTCTGATTTTTTGTTGTTGAAAACTTCTGTTTCCTGGTTGCTTGTTCAATGAAGTGTTTTTGTTTGTTTCAAATGTGTTTTCAGATGTATATAGCATAAGAAATGATTGCAATGAACAAGAAAACACTAGAGAACAATGCCCTTTCAATAGAGATTGCAATAAACATCATAAGCATTCATTTACAGTTCATAATCAGAATATTACATTGAGATATCAGACCTGATATAGGAAGTTGCAGACCTGATAATAACTTGTAACAGCAGCAATGAAGCTCTAATTTTGGTCATCGATCAACTTCAAGCTTTTGGCAAACAAACTCCTCTTTCTCCAACGTCCAAACCACTGAAATCTGACCCAAACATTAAACAACTGAAAGCATCACCTTTGCTGGTCATAATCTGGGGTTTTTGCAGCAACTGGGGTCCCCCTTGAAAGTTCGATCCTCCCTAGAAAAATCAATTCTCATTCAAAAATTACAATCGTATACTCTTTAGAATCGGCTGAAGATGAGTCTTTTAATGCACCAATACCCATTTTGATATCAAAATCCATCTTTGAGCTAAGCAAAAACATGGGTTCAGGTCCAGAAAAGCAATGCCCAGAAAATGATATTAAACACACCAAAACCTTCATAAAATCACTCCAAAACTGAAAACTAAACCAAGCACACCAAAAACTCCTTAAAAGTATTGATAAATCCTCATTTTCAATCACCAAAAATCGAACTTTGTGTAGCTCTATATGATCCCTGCTCTAGAATCACTCACAATCTGATTAGGGTGGATATTTCACTACCAAAACCAGCCCAAATGAAGAGGGTTTTCGTCCTCAGTTCACAGCCCAAGCAATTTGGAAGAAATCCAGCAGCTTTTCGTTATGTTGCCAAAGTAGAGATGTGCAAATGAGAGCCAAAATGAGATTATAAAGAGATTAGGGCGACATGACTTGAAAAGTTTCTTAATTCCCTCCTAAAAATCCATGCCCTTCCTTTCATTTGAAAACTTAAAACATTTTTAATTCCTCTTCTCCCTTGGGCATCCCACACATGAGGAAATATAAAATTAATAAATCTTTTAAAAACAACTTAAGTTGTACGCCTAGGCCCAATGTTCTTTTTTGAATGACCACTCACCTCCTCAACTTAAGTTTATAAAATAACTTTATAAAGCAACTCAAGTGACTGATTAAATGAATTAAACAATACGACCTTAGGCTCTCCAAAACATATGAGAAATAATGCTGTTGCATACATATTGGCCTGGGACCAACTTCCCAAAAATGACTTACTATAAATAGCACTGCTAAAAATAGTAAGTGTGCACCAGACACCAAACTAAGCAAAACATAAAACCACTGAAGAGTACTGTGACCAACTGAAGATAGCAAACATCATAAACTAGCCACTGCTAAAAATAGAAAGATGCCAACCATCGCAATTGCCACCCTTGCCAGAAATAGTAACCCAGCGCTGAATTGCTATCGGAACCACTGCTAGAAATAGCACTTACTAAAAATAGCATACTGCTAAAAATAGTAAGTGACTCCAAACACATTTTGAGCACAAACTGGGCAACTGTTGCAACTTACTAAAAATAGTAAGTCCGGAAAAGGTTGTCGATGCAGATGCATGTCACACCATTGCGAAGCTCTCTGAAAACCTAGAAAGAATCTAGAAACCAATTGTGCATGCAAACTCCCGATTGAAATGCATATCACTTTCATTAAATGCATTTCACATTTCTCTGAAGCTTCTTGGAAACCCAGAAAGATCCAAAAAACACACTGCCAAACTCTTGCATGCAAACCCTTGAATCCACAGAAGAAGCCTCCTAGAAAATAGGAAACCCTAATTTTTCCTTTGACTAGCCTACGAGCATCCGGAAATAGGCTAACAGTCACTGGAAAGCATAGCGCTAATAATGGGGACATTACATGGTATAATTCAACCATTGAAGTAGAGGCACCCATTGAGCTTGCATGTCCAAAGGAGAGTAACAAAGATATTCCTATAAACAATTGTTAACCACTTTTTCTATCCACTTGATTTGTGTTTAATAGGGGGAATTGTGTGTGACTTGAGTACCCAATGATTCAAAGAGCTTTGTCCAAAAGCTATTGGTGAATATTGTGTCTTTTTCAATAACAATTATATATGCATTTCCATGGACCTTTTGTAAATTGTCCATGAACGCCTCTACTACTTTGCCACTATAAAATGAATGAGCCAACATGTAGAAATGTGTTAGTTTGTTGAGCTGGTCAACAATCATCATGATGACATTCATTCCTTTTGAATTTGGAAACCCTGTGGTGAATTTTGCTTACACCTCCCCTAGTTGATTATGTTGGGAAATGTCTATAGCAATGTTGGGTCATTATTGTATCCTCCTTATTTTCTTGTTGTATTGAATAATTGATGAAATTGGACACCCCTCTTAAGACCTTCCCAAAAGAAATCATTTTTGATCTCGTGGTAAGTCATAAGAAACACAAAATGACTACTAATTGGGAATGCATGAGCGTTTTGATAAGATTTTCAACAAAAGCAAATCCTTGTATTGTAATGTGAACTTTTCTATGGTGTTTGGATTCTAGATAGGCTTCTCAATAAGCTCTTGGGTTCCAAGATCTTGTTGACTTCCAACTTGACTTATCCAATCAATTTGTATAATGGACATATGCAAAGGAATGCTTTGTCTTCCATCTTGGAAAGTGCATTTGCTACCATATTCTCCTCCTTTTATCAATGATCTCAAAATTAGATCCCATCATTGTTGAGATCTATTTTCTTTCTTCATCTATAGAGTTTTAAATCCAAAAAGAATTTAAGAGTTAAGACTATCATCATTAGTTTCTATTTTGTAGTGATTCCCCATCAAATAATGCTGTTACTTCTTAATTGCATATAAATGAGAAGCATTTACTTTTCATAAGTTGACTCAACTCAATTCTTGTCTTTGAGTTGGCAACTCTCAAAGTCTAATGAAATTTTTTCTTGTATCAAATCTCCTCCAAATCCATAACATGAAGCATCATATTCCAACACAAAGGGTTTACTAAGATTAGTGTGGCCAATAATGGAGTATTACAAATTCAACCTTTTTCAACTTCTAAAAATGCCTAAGGCACTTTAGGTGATCATATGAATGAATCCTTCTAGATGAGTCACTATCTCCCATAGTTCTTCGTGACTTTGAGCTAATACCTAGTGGAGCCCTAGAAAGTCTATAACATCTTCAATGATTTTGGAGTATGACATTCTTCCATGGCTTTAATTTTGGTGGGATCTACTTAAACCCTCCTCCAAGAGAAAAAAAATTCCGAATATTCCATTTCTTTCAACCTGAGAGTGCTCTTGGATGGTTTTGTATGAAATTGATTTTTTGTTTGAAATCTAAAAAATCTAATCCATGTTGGAACATGTTATGTTATCCTTAAGGTATACTTAATTTCAAATGCAATATGCAATTTTGAAGTAAAAGAGTTGAAACACAAAATATGGATTGTGAACACAATGCCTGAAATAATACTTTAGTACTTGAATAATAGATGAATCATATGACAATATCCCCATCTTCTTATACAATATAAATGCTTGCACTTAGGGTAATTTTATCCCATGCCCACCTCATATTCATAATAGAGGTATTGTTCAATCTATTTGTCATCCCAAAAGGTAGGCCTTAATACTATTGAATCAAATGTACATAAAGTGGGTTGTATTTAATGCAATATCTAAGGACCACCACATAAATTGGGGTCTCATTGGGTAAGCAACCAAACCTCACATGTCTTTGGAGCACCCATTATGGCTGATCTTGGAGCCCAACAAGATAGGATTATAAGATGTGCAAATGCATACTAAGAGTGTATATGCCTTAGAACCAATAGAGGAAATTCAAAGAAATAGCGAGCGAGAACTTTGTTAGGTTTTAAGGATTATAGAGCGAGAGTGGTGGCTAGGTTGTTGGACATCATAAAGGTCATGTTGTAGTGATAGGTGAAGGAGAAGAGGCAATGATTGACGATGATGACAAACAATGTAGACAATATACTTTCCTTGTTTTCATGGGGCCTTAGTGGCACAATATGGTGCAAGAGAGCAATATGGAGCTACATTTGTTACATGAATGAGTGAGCGAGGACGAGTGGCTTCTACTAATAAAATCCTTGACCCTTCTCTCTTTTAGCAATTCGGGTTATCTCCTATAAAGATTCTTGTTGCAAATGCATCACCTAATTTTGGGCTGCTAGAGGAGCAAGTATGTCAATCTCGCAAGAATGCATTAAACCCTTTCAGCTCTTTTATAGACTATTGCTTGTTTGTTCTTTTAAGGGAAACAAGAGTTTAGGCTTGGTTTGGTTAAGACCTTTGTCGTCGTGTTTGAAAGAAATACGTTTGTTGGAGGCACTATGGGCTTTGTTGATGTTGTTTCCTTTTAGGGTCATAGTTCATATGGTGTGGTGAAGGTTTCTTCGTTTGATAAGGATATGGAGATTGGGGAATCTATGTTGGCCAAGGAGATTGGGTGTTTTGCTTCTGCCTTCTCTCTATATAGAGGATGTTCCCCTCAACATGGCTATCTATTTGATTGACTTGTTGCTCTTGGATGAGAGTGTTGTAGAGGATTCTTTAGAGCTTGAGGTTATATCCTTAGTTGGCAAATTTGTGAGCAAAAGCTCCAATGTTGTGGAACTGTGAGGTAGAGCATATCTAAACGAGAAGTCATTGTGGATATTAATCACTTATCTTCAAGTGGAATCTCTTCTGCCCTTTGCATACGATGCACTCATTTCTTTTAAGATCTTATTCCCTACTATAGGAATGAAAACATTTCTCCTTATAGGCACCATTATTTTATCCATATTTACTTTGATCATTAGTTTGACAATACTTCAATTGAAAATTCGAACATTGAGATATAAATCTTATTCTTATCCTAATTGAAAGAGCCAAGGTTCTCTCTAGATTAATTTAGGATACAATCCTTCAAGCTTTTCCTCATTCGACTTGTAATCATCTCACTAGCTTCACCCTTAGATATTGCCCTCACATATCATTGTTTACAGCTCACATTATTCATTAGCATCATTATAGTAAGACATTTGCCCAAAAATTTATTAGGAAAAAAGAAGAGGTAATTTTTAATTAGGAAAGCAAGGGGAATATTGAGTAGGCTCAAGTTTTGGCACATTTCCCTACTAGGAAAATCCCCATGTTCTGTAAGCAACATAGTTGCACATGTACTTAGTATAATCATCTATCTTCTTTTTGCACCATTCCAAACCAAATTTTAATTTCTATTTTAGTTGAAACCAAGTTGCAGGTTGAGTGTTTTTTCGTAGATCACATGGTGTGGCATGCTATGTTCAAACTCAAAATAGATAAATCAATTGACCTAGAGAACTTAAGAGTGGAATTCCTTCACCAAATTCAACTCTCCTAGCAACACATATTGCTTATCTTTTGAATCCAATGAATTCTCATGTACTCACACTTGCATGGACATCTCATATCACCTGCCTCATATTTTAATTAGGAAATTAGCAATCTAGCCAAATAGTAGTAAAACTATCATGGTTGGACATAAACTTGAGAATTTCATTTGCTATATTGTTAGATGATTTGATTTTGAGATTCAATGATTCCAAAAAGTTGAGTAGAGGGATAGGCATAGTTTGGATTGAATTACCAAACAATAGATTATAACATGTTTCTTTGAGGTATAATTGAAGAAGTGAGGGCTTATAAACAAAAAAATACATTTCCTCGAAGCTCCTTCTATTGTTAAAGACTAATAAAGAGATTGTTAAAACTCTCCACTTGTGTGAACTAATCTCATTCATGCAAACAATGAATCTATCATGCTTCTAATTTTTCTTAGTACTCTGTTAGATCATAAAATTATTACCACATAGTAGTTAAAATAAAATCTACTAAGCCTACTGAAACCCAAATGATGAGTTGGGAGGAAGATTAAACCACTTATGCTAAAAATAATGAACTTTTGTAGTTGTCATTTCATAAGGTCCATACTCACTCTAGTTGCAAAGGGGATTTGATCAATCCCTATATTAGCTAATTTGTTGGCAAATTTATTACTTTTCCCATAGCAATGCTTAAATAAAATCATTTGAAATTAATTCCTTTGCAATTGTATTTCCATTGAAACACTTTTTAACCTCTAATCATTACTCTATCCCTTAAGACAATGATTAATGACTACTTCTAGTCACCTTTGACCTCTAACATATTACATACCATCACTTTGGCCATTTTCAATCCTACAAATAATGAAAGAGATTCAGCTTCATTATTTGTTTTTTGACCTAAAAAGAAAGAACCAACGTTGACAAACTTGCCTTTCTCATCCCATAAAACAACCCTTGCTCCTACCAGTCTTGGTGTTCCCTTTGTTGCTATTTCAAAATTTAGTTTTAGATAACCCTAATATAGTGGATACCCCTATTATTCCCATGCTTATTCTTCTTTTCCTTTATCCCTTCAATGGGGGAGCTTTTTTGATATGCTTTTTAAAAATATTAATTAGAAATGGATCTATCGGGGCCTTCATCCATACGAAATGAGCAAAAATACGAGTACAAGATAGAAAACCAAAGAAGCATATAAGTGAACTTAGAACCAACCCCGAAACAAGCCAAAACTAGAGAAACATTGCCCAAAAGCATAACTCAACCACCAAAACATATACAAATAGACAAAAAGATAATTAAGTGCAAATAAGAAAATAATCACACACTACAATGATTGCTCTCTTGTTCTTGCACTAGAGGATGCCTTCTATCATCCATTGAGCACCTTCATTGATCATTTTATGAGCCATCAATTATTATTTTTTTCTTTTGTCTTGCACCTTCCCCACTTTATAGGAGTTTTGGTTGACACCATTCTACCCATAAATGTTATGCACTTTAAGCAATCCAAAATTTCTTAATTAGATAGGAAGTCCTAAGCAAGAAATCCTTCTTCCATTGAGCCACAATCAATTGTGGTTATTGCACATAAAATCCTCATTAGGAGTTCCCTATTTGCAAATCCATTTCTACAACAACACACAGTCTTGTTGAAGACCCCTCTAAGAAGAAATGTAGTGAATGCTTTTATTTCTAATTTGGTTGCATCTAAAACATCTAATTGACATTCCTTCATAATCCACATATTGCAACTAGGTTCTAAGAGAGGATGGGATATTAAGAGTGCAAGTGATCGGTTTCGATACATCCACATACACAGTGTCTTTTGCAAACTTGTTGAAAGCAACATTTTGATCTGTATCAATCTTGGTAAAAACACTAATCTTCTGTACTTGTAGTAGAACCATGTTTATTGATCTACAAACTAAAGAAATTTTGTAGAAGTGAATCCATACGGGAAGCTTCAAGAAAAAGACATGATTTAGGTCAAAAAATGCTACAAACATAGAAACAATCTAGATCTACCATCAAATGATGGACAAATCCTCCAACCAAACTCTTGATCCTTGAAAGATCAAAAAGAAAGACGAAGGAATCCCTTTGAAAGATAGGGGATAAAGGGTAACTCTATATCGTACCACATAAATTCTATCCACTTGGAGAGTTTAGCTTCAACTCTATTTCTTCCCATAAGTTTATCCACCAAAGAAAAATATTCATGTTGTAAGGACATTTTTTGTCACATAATCATTTGGGAGAAAAACATTTGATGGGAAAGTTTCAATCAAAAGGGGAATATCTCCCAAGAAGAAGCCTAAGACCCTAAATGCATCTGTAGGCTCTTCCATTGAGCATTTAGTGCTAATTTGTTATGCCTCCAAATGTTTTACCAACACAAGAGTAGGCTTTCTTTTACCCTTAGAGATCTGAGCTAAGTAGAAATTATTGTAGGAATGGAAAGAATTCTTTGCATTCTTTTAGTTCACATATGCTAGTCACCCCTTAAATCCATTTGTTGCTAAGGAGTAATAAATTCTTTTTGCACTTCAATATACCCTTGATTGATCACCTAAAGAAGATTGTATTTAAACAAACTCACTCCTCCAATAGAAGTCTCATTGGTAGTTGTTCGACGGTCATAGACAACAGGGGAGGTTGCTGGTTTTGAGGATAAGAAACCATGTAGAAGTCCACATGTTGCCTTACTAGATCGAGATTGAGCATTGGCATGATTAGAATGAGTGTTCTACCCAATGTTTGCAACTCATTTCCCTTTTTTCCTAGCTTGTAACACATCGTGATAGGACTTTGACATATATGGAGGCATGGAAACTATTCATTGCTTTGTTATATCCTCCTCTCCAAACCCATTGCTAATATTATTGGTGTTGCTTGGAACACCACGATCCTTCAATTCTTGTTAAATGCAAGCCATAGCCATAACACTATGGAGCTTTTTTTGTATATTATCTATATATATATAAAATGAATATATCTATGCGTGTACAATTTGTATACATATTTATATATAATTCACATTTATAGACATTTTCTTTCTTGGATGTTAGTTAGATGATTTTATTTATTGTTCCAAGGGAAAGATGCTTGAAGAGATGGGTAGGCAAGTATTTGCAATAATGGGTGATTATTATAGTAACACTTGCTCTTAATCAATATCTAACAATGCGTGGTTAACATATGTGATATTAAATGCCCTTATATTCTATCTATATGTTATGTTGTATTTCTATGTCTACTATATAAGCCTATTTCCAATTTACATGCTACAATCTCTAGCTTCAGAAAAGATATTAAAGCATTGTAACTTTGCAGGGACTGTTTTTGCCTACGGTGTCACTAGCAGTGGAAAAACACACACCATGCATGTGAGTTATTTTTGCATAGTAGTTTGTTTATTTTGAGTTCATGTTTTCTCTCTATTGATGGTTATATGATAGTAGCTTTTGATATTTGTATCCTATAGACAGCTAGACATGAATATGCTTCATGCTTATTGTTACAAATATTTATGAAGCTCACATTTGTATAGAAACCCCAAATATATCATACTTATTTATAAAATTATAATGAATAATAAATTACACAAAGACATTGAACAATATAACTACAAATTGTAAGCTACCTATTATTGATGGTTTCTTCAAGTTGTATGTGTGAGGTTGTATGCATAACTGATTCCTATGTTGATGTTCTCTCTAAAATGAAGGGAATACTAGTTGTCAATGGCTAGTGGAAAATTGGTGGGCAATATGGTATACAATATGCATATGGATTCAAATTATCCTCTAATTATGGAGATATATATGAATATTTCAAAAGTATAAATCCCTTAATTATTCTTCTTGGAAGGAACCATTTTTTGGGGGCCAGGAAAAGGATGTCTATGCTTTAACTAGTATAAGATTCACACCTCTTTCAACATTTTCAAATTGGGAGTTTTCTTTTGTATACCAATTTTGTGAAGTTTGCTATGGATTTTCCATTGACCTAAGAGTACAACAACATTTTGGATATTAGTTGACAATGACAAGAAGCATATTAGAGTTGCAGAGAAATAACATATCTTGATAGGCCTTGTTAAACCTTACAAGTTGGTAGCCATTAACTCTTGCAACAACTTGATTAGAGTTGCTTTTGACTAGGGTGTATTTATCCTTGCTAATAAACTCATGTTTTATAGCTTTAGAAGATGTTCTTTAGCATGATGTTAATTCTTTAGGCACACAGATTGACGAGATATTTCATGTTATCTCTAGTATAATGGACTATTATGAACCAACTTATTTGCACTTGCACCCACCAAATGCATGTACAAAACAGCAATCATTGTTATTGTTTGTGAGTAAGAAACTGCGATAACATCAATATACTCTTTTACAAATTAGATCCCCTTTCTATCGCTTATTGATCTTTCAATGATACTATGCTCCTCTCAATTTGGACTCCAACCAACTCGTCACCTTGAATTATCTTGAATGAAAATTAAAATGCCTAAAGGTTTACCAAAACACTTCCTTCCAATAGCTATTAAAAATTCATGCTAGAACATGAAGTAGTCTTCTATGATTTTTCAAACACTACCTTTGAGTGCACTTAGGAAAAGCCATGCTTGACATGCTTATGGGTTTTCAAGAAATTTAAATGTCTGCTGATCTAATTGGCAAGCAATGAGTATCACATTTTTAGCTTGGAATTTTGAAAAGACAAAACTTATCATGATACTAAAATGTGTTTTCTCTCATCACAAGCTTATTGGATGAGTTCTTGATGGTGTTGAATCTTGTGAATAAGATGCCTTGAAGAGGAGTCTTGTTGGCATTTCAATTTTGTTTCATTAATCTAATTTTGTTGGATGACCAAGATTGCACAAAAGAGTCACTTGGCTTCCTCTTTTTTGGGAAAGTGCATTTGCCACCATATTTTCTTTTTACAAAATCGATGTTGATGTATTAAACAGAGGAACGAGAGTTCCTTAAATAGATTACAAGAGACGATGTTTCTAAAAGAAACAATTGTGAAGTTAGAAAAAGCAAGATGACCATTAACAACACAAATAGAAAGATATTATTTTAGTACCCTCCCTTAATGGTCATCATTCTAACTATCCAGAGATAACAGAGAAGGGTGCCCCCTTCTTCTTAGAATGTTGCTGCAATAGAAGACAAGAGCCTGCCACTGACTTTGCCACTTGAGATGAGTTTGCCACCAACCCTCCCAGAAACTGCAGAACTTCTGGAAATAACAACACCAATCGTCGAACCTAAAGTTGGAGAATTGTCCCTCCCTGTAACCAGAGACACACCAAGAAAACCTGCTACGATTTTGAGGAAAAATTGGCAAACCCTCCAAACTTTTGCAGATGATCATGACGCCCCAAAATAGACTACAAGAAGCCAGATGTGCAGATGTTTGCCCCAGCAACTCTAGGCGTGACCAAAAAACTGATTGCAACAAACCACGATTTTGGAGGAAAAAATTGCCAAACCCAAGATTACAAATCATTGTTTTTTTGGAAAAAAAATGGTAAAAACCAAATACCAAAGAGCCCTCCTGAACAACAGAAACCCTGATTAGGGTATACAGGAGAAAAATTCTTAATTTTTGAGGAGAAAATTATAAACCCTCCCGGAATTTTAAAACCCAGAAGACAGTTTTTTTTTCTTTACGGGACAAAAAATAGTAAAAACCCAGAACATTGATTGTTGGCTTGAAAAACAGAGGGTTTGGAACCCGAGCCGCCAAAAATCAGAACAAATTTGCACAAAAACCGAGGCATAGAAAATGAAGCACCTAGAAAAATCTGAGACCAACCCAGTTGAGATCTCGAAAAAACCACCACGAATCTGTAATTGATTTTTTTTCTCCCTTGAAATAGAGGGTCAAAACCCTAGACGAATTTGCAGAAACCTAGGCGGCCATGAAGAAACCAGAAATTTCTCAAAAAATAGCTTCAAAATCTCCAGAATATTGTGGCTGACAGAGGCACAAATTGTGTCCACAATAAATTGAAAATCATGAATAACAAAACACCAAAATCGTGCCCAAAAGGTTGTAGAAAACCGTGGCCCGAAATGAGAAAAAATGTAGCCATCAGCTCAAGGCATGAGCAGAAGAAACAAAAAAGAATTCCGTCACAGGAAAAGAAAGGTCGTGCAGACTGAAGATTGTAGAAAAAAACGAAGTTCGCATGCAGACATCCAGTCACGGTTTTAAAAAACGCGCTTAGAAGAGAACGAGACTAGAAGGAGATGCCATCAAATTGCGGCCAATGCATGAAAACACCACTGGTTTCTGAAAAAAAAACGAGCTCTAAAAATGAATAAAAGACCTGCGGCCAGAGAAACCCTCCAAATCGCGTTTTTTAAAAGGAGAAGGTCACGATTTTTATTGAGAAACTCACAAAAAAATCAAAACGGGAAACCCTCAAATTTCAAAGGACCTTCACAAAAGAAAAATGACTTGGCTCTCAGACGAAATTGTTCAAAAAATAATTTCAAAAAATTTGAAATAGAATAATTTTTGGAAGAAATTATAAATTTTTCGATTTTTTTTTTTCTTTGGCTCTGATACCATGTTACAGAATCGATGTTGATGTATTAAATAGAGGAACACGAGTTCCTTAAATAGATTACGAGAGACGATGTTTCTAAAAGAAACAATCGTGAAGTTAGAAAAAGCAAGATGACCATTAACGACACAAATAGAAAGATATTATTTTAATATTTCTTCCCTTTATAAACAACCTTAAATTCTTACTCCTAGGATTTGTGTGACCTTGTTTTTCTTATCATATGAAGATAGTTGTTCCAAATAGTACTTGTGTTAGTTTTAATTTTGAAATGTTCTCCCATTATATAAAGATGATACAACCCAGTTGCATGAAGCATAGTTTCCAAACTCGGACTTGGAAAAAGCTTAGTAGACCTAAATTTGACTCAAGTTTGATGCCTTGGCAAATCTTGACAACTTTAAAAAGTATTGAAATTCTTAAAAAATATAAAATTGACTCTAGTTGTTCATATGTACAAAACAATTTGCACTCAATATGTAGAAACCCTAGGCGCTTGCACATAGAAGAAACTTCAATATAATACAAACCCTAGTCATTTCATGCTCATTTACAATAATCTTGTGGCAATTTAAGAAATTTAACCTAGAAGAAACCCAAGTCATCTTGCATTGATTTAAAGAGTATAGTGGCTGAGTTACTCACTAGAAAAACACAAAAAACGATTTCACAAGTTCCATATAGGTTGAGTCACAAGTTCCTACTTGAGTAAATCATTTTTGGGTTTTGCCTACAATACTTGTTGAGATAGTGAGTACTTGTTGACTTTATAGTTTATTGCATGAAGTATGGCCAACTTTTGTTTTTTATATGTGAATTTGGACATATGACATTGCATTGTCAACTTTTGAATGCTAAGTTTTGCTAAGTTTGGCAAGAACATGAGGGTTACACATGGTTTACTAATGCACCTCCACTCTCTTAAATCAAGTGAATGGAGCACACCTCTTCTATCTACCACCTAAGTAACCACTTCTTCATATTTCTTATAGAACTAGGTAAATTCTCATGTCCATTTGATAGTCTACACAAAGCTAGCTTTTTCGAGGAGTATTTTTTAGAAGAGTTACAATGTGGCTATTATCCTTAACAAATTTTTATTTGTATCCTATAAGTCGCCAATCCATTATTGCTTCGCTTTTGTTAGTGTCTACTTGAAAACCCTCAAATAAGACAATATGCCCAAGATATTCAACTCCCTATACTCCAAAAACATTTTGAGGGATTTTTGTATTGGTGATGTTCCTCCAAGAGTTGCAAAACTTTATCCAAATGTTGTAGGTGTTTTTTCAAGTTTTGATACACAAGAATATCATTGAAGAAACAAAGAAAAAATTACAAAAAAGGGGTCCATACACAAATTTCACAACACTTTGAAAAGTGGATTGTGCATTTGTAAGACCAAAAGGTGTAGCTGGAACATTATAATAGCTCAAATTTCTTTGTGGGGATGAACTTTGCTAGGGTTTTTGTTATACTATAATTCTTAAGTCATGTTCTTTCTACATTCCTGTGTCTAAATCTGGTTTCTTTGGCTTCTATTATGCCTCTAATGAGTTTGATTTGCGGGAAATTTGACTCAAAAGGTTTCTCTTTTTGTCAAGTAGTTGCTGGTGCCAAATCCTTAGTTTTAGTAAAAGAGAATGACGACCATCGTTGCAATAGGAAAAGAAAGAGCAACGAAGTTGTTCTTGTGAGCAACAAGTGTATTCTAGCTACAAAAGAAAATCTCATTTTTAATTTGGATATTGGTGAGTTCATAAAGGATGTCTCCTCCGTAAGTGGAAGTGGTCTAATATGTAGATTTCTAGGAGCACAACTTCCCATAGAGGAGTTGCATGCTTAGGTTAAGAACTAGAGGCCCAATGGTAAATATCAAATAAGATCTTGTTCTAGATGGTACTTTATTTCTATCTTTGTGAATGAATTAGTGGGAGGGAAGATCTTTGCTAGAGGTTTGTATTTCTTTACAAATGCAAGTCCCTTCATGAAGCGTTGGCATTTGGGTTCTAAGCCTCTAGGGAAATTCCCCACTGCCACCCTCATATGGATTACCATGTATGCTTTGCCCTAAAAATTTTGGTCTAAATGTGTTTACGTTGTAACTACTAACTTGTTGGCAAAAGTGATTGACACTTCAAGACCCTTATGTGGGAAAGGTTTATCCTACTATGCTAGGATTTATTTTGAACTAAATCTTTCAAAGGCTATGGCAAATAATGTCATTTTGAAAGTAGGTGGGTTGGAATGGGAGCATAGCCTTGACTATGAAAATATCTCATTCAGATGCAAAACCTATGATAGGTATGGTCATTTGATTAGAAAATGCCTATCTAGAGAAAACGGTGACATGTAAAAGAAGATAGATCAAGAAGCCAAAGAAGATGAAGAAGAATGTATTAGATAAAAACATAGAATACCATAAGAAACAAAATGGCTGCAAAAAGGTACAACAAGAACCAACAAGGAAGAAATGATGGATACAAGGAAATCAAATGAAATGGAATTAGAAGAGAAATCTATTCTAGAATCCCAATTTTGTTAACAAAGGAAGGCAATTAGGAATGACATTTTTCTTGAGGGATATAGCTGCATAAAATATGTGGAAAAATTACTAGATGAACCTTCCTATAACTTAAAGGATAAATAAAGAAAGAAATAAATGTCTAATATGTAGAAAGAAAATAAACATATCCTTGGAATGTTAGGTTTGTGTGGTTCTTATGCAGAGCACATATAGTTGGGAGAATTCAAAATTAGATCAAGGTAGTAGAGATCACCTATCTAAGAATAAGATGAATGATAAGAGAAAGGTGACTTTGGTATATCTGAGGTAGTCAAACTTACCAAACATGATTTCATTCAAAATACAACTATGGCAGATATAATACCAACAAATCAATCCCAACTAGAGGTCATCTTGGTGGGCACCAAGAAATTTGAAATTTTCTAGTGAAGATTTTCCATTGGAGCATTAGGGGCTTCAATGCCCCTACCAAGTGATGGCTTTTTAGAAGGTTCTAGGAAGAATACAAGCCAAAGAATTTGCTTTAGCAAGACACCGAATTGGATAACCCCTAAGAGGTGTGCTCCTAGTTTTGTGTTAATTGAAACATAAAGAGTTTTTGTAGGAAATTGAATGGCTCTTTGTGTGGTCTTGACACTCATTGGAAACCTTTAGATCTTTCATTTAATGAGGTTTGAGCCATGGATAAGAACTTGATCTTTAGTTTGGAAGTGTTAGTAGACTTAGGTTCAAATCATTGGCCCATTTTGTCAAGCATAGAAGAAGATCAATTTTCTAGAAGGATTTCTTTTAGATTTGAGATGTGGTTGGAGCATCCAAAGCTAACTTGGCTTTTATTTGCTAGAAGTCCAACTCTCATAGGTATAGAACCAAGATGTTCTTGTTTGCTCAAAATCTTAAAAATCTAAAAATTATGATGAAATTGAATAAAAGTATGTTCCAAATATTATCCACTAGAAAAGCACATTAGAAAAAAAAAAAATGATTTCCAATTTTCTATTATGAAGTAATGTCCTAATGATGAACTAAAAATTTAGGAACAAAAGTTGAATTCTTAACTCAAGGATCTTTAGCATAAGGAAGAGATCTTTTGGAAGAAAAAGTCTAGAGTAAAAAGGCTCTAAGAGGAGAATAATTTTTTTTTCTTGCATCTCTCATGTAAGATAAGAGGAGGATGTAACACCATAACTAAGCTAGAGACTCTAGAATCTTAGAGCAACCCAAAGAGATCAAGGAAACTCTCTTGGAGTAGTAGGAGTCCATGTTGGAAGAGGAGAAGGTCCTTAAGAAGCAATTTGTATTCATGTAGAGAATTCCTAGACTCCTTAACCAAATGGATAATGAAGCTTTTCTTGCTCAAATCACTTTGGAGGAGGTAAAAGAAGTGATTTTTGATATGAAAGAGGATGGGTCCCCTAGCCCTTATGGTTTTCCAATCTTCTTTCAATATTTTTCGGGCTTAATTGGTATGAATCCTTTGGAGGTGGTTAAACAATATAAAATTTTCAAATCTATTGTCAAAGTTCTTAATAAGATTTTCCTAGTTGTCATTTCAAAGAAAATGGAGGCTTTTAAGTTGAAGGATTTCAAATCCATTTCTTGTTATATGGTGTACATGTTGATTTCAAAATTGACAGCTAATAGGTTGAAACAAGTACTACCTGACACCATCTTGAATGAGCAAGGTTGATTTGTATAGGGGAAACCAATTTTAGATGAGATCATCACCATCCATGAAGTTGTTTTCTCTAGTAAAAGAAAAGCAATGCTCATTACATTGGATATCTCCAAAGCCATTGAAAAAGTTAACTAGTCTTGGAAAATTTTGGTTTTGAAAATACATTGACAGATTAGATTAGACATTACGCTATCCCAACTTCTAAGTCATTGTTAATGGCTTAGAGAAATATTTTTGAAGATTTAGAGGCTCAAGATAGGGGATCCCCTCTTCCCTTACCTTTCCATTATCATGAAGACAACTTAAGCATCTATAAGAGAGAAATAAAATTAATGGTCACCAAGCCTCTTCAAATAGGAATTCTCTCCTTCACCAATAGTTTGTTTGTGATACTCCATTGTTCTCCATAGTTCATAGACTTGGGCTTGACTTGGACTTGGTAGGCCAAAAATTTTCAACTTGGCAACTTAAAAAAGTACTTAAATTTATTTAAAATACATGTCTTTTTGCAAAATTCAATTACAAAATGTATCAAATTAGTCTAAAAATGTGTTTAGGTGTTTGAAAAATATAGCAATTTAAACATAAATTTTTTAAAAATCATCTAAGATTTAAATTGTAATGTCCCCTCCTTAGCTAGTTCAATGTTTTTATGGATTAGCCTATCAACGGGTCGTTGTAGGCTAATGTTGGTGTTCAAAGGGCCTTGTTTTGGGATTTTTCTTCTTTAGAGTCTGGTGATATTCAAGGTTAGCCTTCTTAAGGTGTTTCAAGCTCCGTTTATACACACTTACTATTTTTAGTAAGTCACTTGGACGTTGGGGTCCAACCTTACTATTTATAGTAAGACATACAGATGAGCAGTTTGAGCAGTGGGCTACCCCGTGGTGTTGGCGGAATTAATTGATGTTGAGTTTTAATGGAGTTATGACATTAATTATTATTAAAGTGATTACTTTAATAATAATTAAATAATAAAAGTGGATATCATTAATGATTAATTTGACCTTATAATATATGACTTATTTTAATAACATAAGGTCAATTATTTAAGTCATTGAAAAGGAGGCCCGCATGAAGTCATAACACTTGGCAACAAAAGCAACTATGCTTTAATATGTTTAATGAATTAAATGTGCTTTGGAAATTGTGCTTTTTTTTATGGGAGGAAGTATAAAAGGCTTCAAAAAAGCACATTCTTCATTCATTCACTTATACAATTTTTATGAGCATTTTGCTGAGAAGGAAGAACCAGGGTTTCTGAAAGAAAATGAATTTTTGAGAACAAAAACTCTCAGATTTTGCAATCTACAGGTGTGAAATACCACCCAAAGGTTGCTCTTTAGGTGGCTACATTCAGGAGTCACATTTGTGCACATTGGAG